>SJYC01041863.1:0-36701 GCA_006408675.1 Madoqua kirkii | reverse complement strand
ACAAATTGTCTTTTAAAACAACAATTTATGATTTTTCATGATTCTGTGAATTGATTATTATATCTCTTGCTGATCTCACCTGGACCCATTCATGTGTATTCAGCCAGCTGGCGGCTTGGCTAGAGTTGAATGTTCCGAGATGGCTTCTTTCACATGTCTGGGATCTCAGCTGAGATCCCAGAATGGCAGAGACTACCCAGGCTCCCTCCCCACATTGTCTTTCATCCCAGCTCTATTTGCAGCATTAGGTCACAGTTCAAAGAGACAGAAAGCCACAGCTGCAAGGCATCTTCAGTTCTAGTTCTGAAAGTCTAACTAGATCATTTCTACCATATTCTATTGGTCAAAGCAAGTCCTAAGACAAGTTCATATTCAAGGCATGGGGAAATAGATTCCATTTATTGATTCAAAAGCTGCAAAATATTGTGGGCATCTTATTCTATCAATTATTAATATTATTTTCAAGTAATACATCAACAGTCAAAGATACATTTTTTTATTCCAAATCCTCAGTAGTATTTGCTGTTGTCATTGTTTGGAATTTTGGCCATTCTATTAGGTCTACAGTGGTATCTCTTATAATCTGCCTAGTGATGTATGAGGTAGCACATCTTTTGATAAACTTATTTGCCATCTGAATAGCTTCTTTGATAAATATTTGTTATGATTTTTGTCATTTTTTATATCATACTGCTTGTTTTCTAGTTGATGAGTTTTAAGAGTTATTTATATATTTTAGGTAACAGCCCTTTTTCAGCTGTGTCTTTTTGCAAGCATTTTCTTTCAGTTTGTAGTTTGTCTACTCAGTCTCTTGTAATGTTCTTTTGCAGAGCAGATATTTTTAATTCTGATGAAGTTCAGCAGGTCAATAATTTATTTAATGAATTATGCCTTTCGTGTTGTTTACAAAAGCCACTGTCATACCCCCAAAGTCATCTAAATTACCTTCTAGGAGTTTCCTAGTTTTGCATATCACATTTAGATCTATGATTTTGAGTTACTTTTGTAAAAGATATAAAGATTGCATCTAGATTCTTATTTTTTTAAGTGGATGTTCAATTGTCCAGACCATTTATTGAAAAGACTATGTTTGTTCCATTATATTGTCTGTGCTCCTTTGTCAAAGAATAATTGATTATAGTTTTGTGGATCTATTTTTGGGCTCTCTATTTTATTTCATTGATCTATTGGTCTACTCTTTCACTGATATCAAAGTGTCTTGATTACTACAGCTTTATAGTCAATCATCCTGTCAGTGTCGGTCTACCAACTTTATTTTTCTCCTTTAATGTTGTATTGGCTACTCTGAGTCTTTTGCCTATGGAATCCGTTTGTTCATCCACAGGATGACTTGTCATGATCTTAATTTTTTGGAATGCTGAGTTTAAACCAGCTTTTTTAGTCTCTTCTTTCATGTTTATCAATAGGCTCTTTAGTTCCTCAAGAATAGACAGAGTAGCTAGGCAAAAAATTTCTTAATTATTCAGACAACTAGAATGGTATAGTCACTCACCTAGAACCAGACACTCTGGAGTGTGAAGTCAAGTGGGCCTTAGGAATGATTACTAAAAACATAGCTAGTGGAAGTAATGGAAGTCTAGTTCAGCTCTTTAAAATCCTAAAAGATGATGCTGTTGAATTGCTGCACTCTATATATTAGCAAATTTAGAAAACTGCACTGGCCACAGAACTGAAAAGGTCAGTTTTCATTTAGTCCCAAGAAAGAGCAACTCCAAATAATGTTTAACTACCATACAGTTGTGCTCATTTCACATTCTTGCAAGGTGATGCTTGAAATCCTTCAAGCTAGGTTTCAGCAGTATGTGAACTGAAAAATTCCAGAAGTACAAGCTGTGTTTCAAAGAGGCAGTAGAACTGGAGATTAAATGCCAGCATTTGTTGGGTCATAGAGAAAGCAGGAGACAAGTAAGGTGTTCTGGTATTATCATCTCTTTAAGAATTTTCCAAAGTTTATTACAGCCTGGTATTTTATCATCTCTTTAAGAATTCTCCACAGTTTATTGTGATCCATACAGTCAAAGGCATTGGCATAGAAGCTTTAGCGTTGAAGCTTCATTTTCTATGCCAAAGTCTTTGACTGCGTGGATCACAATAAATTGTGGAAATTTCTTAAAGAGATGATAATACCAGACCACCTTACTTATCTCCTGAGAAATCTGTATGTAGGTCAAGAAGCAACAGTTAGAACTAGACATGGAATGATGAATTGGTTCAAATTTAGGAAAAGAGTACGACAAGGCTGTATATTGTTACCCTGCTTATTTAATTTAAATACAAAATACATCATACAAAATGTTGAGCTGGATGAATCACAAACTGAAATCAAGATTTCCAGGAGAAATATTAAACCTCAGATATGTAGATGATTCCACTCTAAAGGCAGAAATTGAAGAGGAACTAAAGAGCCTCTTGATGAGAGTGAAAGAGAAGAGTAAAAAGCTGGCTTAAAACTCGACATTCAAAAACCTAAGGTCATGGCATATGGTCCCTTTATTTCATGGTGAACAGAAAAAGTGAAG
Organism: Madoqua kirkii; assembly: GCA_006408675.1. NCBI lineage: Eukaryota > Metazoa > Chordata > Mammalia > Artiodactyla > Bovidae > Madoqua > Madoqua kirkii. The sequence goes on along the minus strand of SJYC01041863.1, from coordinate 34,161 downwards.
CAGTGGCAGATTTTATGTTCTTGGGCTCCAAAATCACTGCAGACGGTGACTGCAGCCATGAAATTAAAAGACGTTTGCTCCTTGGAAGAAAAGCTATGACAAACTTAGACAGCATATTAAAAAGCAGAGACAAAGATCTGTGTAGTCAAAGCTATGGTTTTTCCAGTAGCCATAAATGGATGTGAGAGTTGGAACATTAAACAAACAAACAAACAAAAAACTGAGTGCTAAAGAATTGATGCTTTTGAATTATGCTAGAGAAGACTCTTTGAGAGCCCCATGGACAGCAATGAGATCAAATCAGTCAATCCTAAAACACCAGAGAGAACTACAAGAATCATTAGTTCACTAATTCGTACAAGCAATGACCTACAGTTGTCAGGTTTTTTTCAGATTTTCTTCACAGAAATCATGTCTTCTGTGAGCTGAGGTGATTTCATTTCTTCCCCCACAATCTACATACGTTTACTTCCTTTTCTGAACTGACTACCATACCTAGATATTCCACTACAATGTTGAAAAGGCTTGGTAGCATGATGAGAGGGTTATCCTTGCCTATTACCTAATCTTAGAGGGAAAGCTTAGGTTCTCACTACTATATATTAATACGGTATTAGCTGTAGGTATTCTCCATCAAGGTGACAAAATTCTTCTCCATTCCTAATACACTGTGAGGTTTTTTGTTTTGTTTCTAATAAATAGGAGTTGGCTTTTGTCACATATTTTTTCTACATCTATTGATATGATCAAGTGGTTTTTCTTCTTTACCCTGTTTATATGATGAATTATCTTATTGGTTTCTAAGCAGTGAGTCAGCCATACATACTAAACATATACCTTTGGATGCTGAACTTCACCAGAATTTCTAAGCCTTTTCTCTCCTCCTAGCTAAGATAGCATGGTTCAAGAGGACAGAAGTCGGTTATTTCTCTTCTTCCAGGTCAATTAAGTGTCAATAATACTGCAGCAGTTAAGGCTCTGATTACTAGCTTCCCTTGAGGGCAGGCCTTCGACAAATGAATGGATAAAGAAGAAGTGGAACATACAGGCAATGGAATATTACTCAGCCATAAAAAGGAATGAATTTAAGTAAGTTGAAGTGAGCTGGATGAAACTACATCATGTTATACAGTGTGAACTAAGTACAAAAGAGTCCCCACAATCTACATACGTTTACTTCCTTTTCTGAACTGACTACCATACCTAGATATTCCACTACAATGTTGAAAAGGCTTGGTAGCATGATGAGAGGGTTATCCTTGCCTATTACCTAATCTTAGAGGGAAAGCTTAGGTTCTCACTACTATATATTAATACGGTATTAGCTGTAGGTATTCTCCATCAAGGTGACAAAATTCTTCTCCATTCCTAATACACTGTGAGGTTTTTTGTTTTGTTTCTAATAAATAGGAGTTGGCTTTTGTCACATATTTTTTCTACATCTATTGATATGATCAAGTGGTTTTTCTTCTTTACCCTGTTTATATGATGAATTATCTTATTGGTTTCTAAGCAGTGAGTCAGCCATACATACTAAACATATACCTTTGGATGCTGAACTTCACCAGAATTTCTAAGCCTTTTCTCTCCTCCTAGCTAAGATAGCATGGTTCAAGAGGACAGAAGTCGGTTATTTCTCTTCTTCCAGGTCAATTAAGTGTCAATAATACTGCAGCAGTTAAGGCTCTGATTACTAGCTTCCCTTGAGGGCAGGCCTTCGACAAATGAATGGATAAAGAAGAAGTGGAACATACAGGCAATGGAATATTACTCAGCCATAAAAAGGAATGAATTTAAGTAAGTTGAAGTGAGCTGGATGAAACTACATCATGTTATACAGTGTGAACTAAGTACAAAAGAGAAATACTGTATATTAATGTGTGTGTGTGTGTGTGTGTATATATATATATATATATATACATATGGAATCTAGAAAAATGGTACTGATGAACCTATTTGCATGGCAGGAATAGAGATGGGGAAGGAGAGGGTGGGGTTAACGGAGAGAAGAGCACTGACACATATACACTACCATGTGTAAGCAGACACCTAGTGGGACGCTGCTGTGTGGCACAGGGAGTACAACCTGGCACTATGTGACAACCTAGAGGGTGGGATAGTGGGGGGGTGTGAGGGAGGCTCAAGAAGGAGAGGGGATGTGTATACTTATGGCTGATTCGCGGTGTTGTACAACAGAACCAACACAGTATTGTAAAACAGTTATCCTTTTCAATTAAAACTAAATTAAAAAAAAAAAAAGAGTATTCTGTTGTATTTCCGAATGGCTCCTTTCCAGATCCTCCTGCTGGAAACACCAGGGTTTTTTCCTCTAGTTTTCTCCAAACTGGTTGAGCTCCTAGAGGTAAATCTCACAATATTGTTGGAGTACCCACCATGATTAGGTACTCCTGTTGTTTTTAACTCTGAGACTTTTCCACTCTGAGCCTCCAGCAATTTGTTGATTACATATCAGGTTTTGCTGAGTGAACACAGGTTTCTGCAGTGTTTTTTTGCTTGTGAATCTCTGCCCTAGTAAAGCAGGACTCCCTGCAGTAGCTTGTCTGTCTCCAGTCTTAGGGACCACAGTTTGCTCTGTGTATTCCTCTCTCTTACAGATCTTAGAATAATTGTTGATTTTTCAGTTTGTTCAGCTTTTCACTTGCCTTAGGACAAATGATTTATAAACTCCTCACATGCAGGTCCAGAAACTCTTCTATCTACTCCATTATTTGATTCTCAAAAGATTAGGGCTTAGTTTGCAAACTTCAGTATGGGCAAGTTGAATATTAGATGTTATGAAATTTGCCACCACTCATGAACTTATGGGGTTTCCCTGGTATCTCCAAGGCTAAAGAGTTTGCCTACAGTGCAGGGAGATCCAGGTTGGATCCCTGAGTCTGGAAGATTCCCCTGGAGAAGAGAATGGCTACCCAGTCCAGTATTCTTGCTTGGAGAAATCCATGGACAGAGGAGACTGGTGGGTCCATGGAGTCACAGCGTTGGACACAACTGAGTGATGAACACTTTCACTTTCATGAACTTATTACAGATCTAAACTGGAACTAGAATTCAAGTCTCCAGATACCAAGACCAGAGTCATTCTTACACTACCTAAATGTTTAAAGTATATTTATTATTAATCCATTAATATTTCTAAGGTCCTGCTCCCTCATCTCCTTCCCCTTTTAACTTTTCTTCATTCTCATATTTTATAGATTCTATTATTTATCACCTCATTGATTTACCAACACTCAAATTTACCAAATATTTATTAGGTACCTGCAATCATAGAACAACTGTGCTAGATATTTAGGACAAAAATGTGAACAAAAATAAGAATGTCTTTAAAATATTGGGACTTTTCATTTAAAGGAAGGAAAAGAGTCATATCAAATATGGAATCACACACAAAATATAGAAGTAATCATATACTGTGTTAACTATGCCATACTTGAGAGTCCCTATTTTTCATTGACACTGCAATTCCTTCTTTGGGAGTGAAAGGTTGGGGCATATGGAACCAGATTCTCAGTCATGGCTCTACTGACATTTTGGGTTGCTTAATTAATTGTTGTAGGAGGTTGTTCTGTGCACTGTAGGATTTTAGCAGCCTCCTCAGACTTTTTCTACTAGCTGCCATCCTCCTTCAGTTGTGATGATCAAACAATGTCCTTGATTTGGGGGAAGGAAGTCAAATTTTCACCAGTTGAGGACTATTGATACAGAAGGACTTTAAACAATCGTGATGCAAGATTTTTTCAAGATATTTATACCTTCATAATCTTTTGAAATACTGGAAAATATAGTAAATTATACCAAGTCCCACTAGGAAAGAACTAGAGAGCTAGTAACTACCAAATATTCAAGGTTGTCATCTAGTGGTGACAAGTAAGCTGCAGGCCTATGACCCCAAAGTAATGTCTGCAGTATCATTTTCTCACTATCTTCTTTCTCCTCTTTATGAATTTTAAACACTTGTTATAAGATGACTTAATACTCCTTTTGAAGAGAAAATGATCTATTATGCCTGTCTGTTTATTTTCTCCTACAAAACAATATTCACTCTCATTTTTAACAAAATATTTGAAGAATACTAATTTCAAGATTGTTTATGTTTAATGAAAACCTTGAACATTTATCATTCTTATTTAGATAATGGGAAGTAATAACATGCCTTCCTGAAAACAGAGGATTCAACATAATCACATTACATTAGTTAGAGATCATAGAAGATAAATTTTGGCATTAGTCAGTGTTGCATGCCACCCAAGCATACTTCATTAGACGCTGTCAAAGGCACAGAAAACTGCCAATCACATTAACAGCTAACTTCTTTTAAAAGCCATTCAACTGAATTTAATTATGATTAAATATATTTGAACTGAAGGAACATTAAATACACAAATGCCTCCTGGCAATCTTTTCAGAATCTACGGTGAACAACAGCTTCTCCTCAACAAAAGAAATCTTTTAATGCATTCCAATAAAATAAATCAATATGCAAAATTTGTTGCATTCAGTAAAATGATTTTTGATTTTTCTAGGCAGGAAAATAACAAAAGGAAATGCTCAATTCTTACAGGACAAACAAGTAAGTTAGTAATACTACCATTCACTTGAAATCAGGAACCTCAGAGATAACCTCTATTCTGTTTAATTCTTGTCTACCATTGCCAAAAACTAACTAGAGAAAAAAAATCACAAAACCCATGCATATTGCTTATTATTCACCTTTTTCTTTCTACCTCTGACACACTGGCGTTATTGTTTAGATTGCCCATAACTCTCCTTGGGGCTTCTCTAACAAAATAAATATGCTTACATTTCTCTCTTCTTTCTCAACTCATTTTCCCCAGTGAATTGAAAAAGAATCTGAACAAGTTTTTACTCTCTAGGGTGCCTTAAACTGTGCCTACAAAAATTTAACATATCTGAAGAAATGCTTTGGGGATAGTGAGTGGGAGATTTTGAGAAGTGGTGATATTGGAGGAGGAAGGAACCCGTTAAATCTAAGAAAAGAGAGGCAACACTTTCACTCAACATCAATCACAGCAGCTCCTGTGTGTGACTTCTGCATGAGAACCTTAGGCAAATAATCCTGTAGCCTCCAATGATCATCACCACTATCAACAACAGTCTAAGGAATAAAGCTCAAAGTTTATACTATTCTGACTCCTGTTTGATTTCCATATTCTCTCTGCCTCTGTCTCTCACCATCGGTTCAGTTCAGTCACTCAGTCATGTCCGACTTTTTGCCATCCAACAGACTGCAGCATGCCAGGCCTCCCTATCCTTCACCAACTCCCGGAGTTTACCCAAACTCTTGTCCATTGAGTCGGTGATACCATCCAAACATCTCATCCTCTGTCATCTCCTTCTCTTTCCACCTTCAATCTTTCCCAGCATCAGGGTCTTTTCAAATGAGTCCGGTGTTTACATCAGGTGGTCAAAGTACTGGAGTTTCAGCTTCAGCATCAGTCCTTCCAATGAATATTCAGGACTGATTTCCTTTATGATGGACTGGTTGCATCTTCTTGCTGTCCAAGGGCCTCTCAAGAGTCTTCTCTAACACCACGGTTCAAAAGCATCAATTCTTCAGTGCTCAGGTTTCTTTATAGCCCAACTTTCACATCCATACCTTACTACTGGAAAAACCATAGCTTTGACTAGACAGACCTTTGTCAGGAAAGTAATGCCTCTGTTTTTTAATATGCTGTCTAGGTTGGTCATAACTTTTCTTCCAAGGTGCAAGTGTCTTTTTATTTCATGGCTGCAGTCACCATCTGCAGTGATTTTTGAAGGCCCCCCCCCAAAATAAAGTGTGTCACTGTTTCCATTGTTTCCCCACCTATTTGCCATGAAGTGATGGGACCAGATGCCATGATCTTCGTTTTCTGAATGTTGAGTTTTAAGCCAACTTTATTACTCTCCTCTTTCACTTTAATCAAGAGGCTCTTCAGTTCTTCACTTTCTGCCATAAGTGTCGTGTCATTGGCATATCTTAGGTTATTGTTATTTCTCCCATCAACACATTTTGTAATACTTTCACATATTTTTCATTCCTTACTTCACTTTCAAATAATCTGGAATGCACATAGTACAAGTTGATGTTTCTCAAGTCTATAACTTGGAACCTATTTTGTCTCCATTAATTGTAATTAGCAAATGTCTCCATCTTCCATTGCTTTGTATACCCAGGTGACATAAATATATATCCAGACTGAGCTAACAATGAGTTTGTTTCTTTGTTTTTAAGATGACTTGCCTTATCCATGTAGATAAGGTGAATCTCTGTATCCCTTCTATTTCTTGTTTAAAAAAAATGACTAGTACATGGTTTATCATTTTTTCTTTATATCTTTAGAAACTATTGTATCTAATAATGAAGATATTATTATTTTAGGTTTTTATTTAAGTACGTCTCTAGTATGGCTTAATGACTATCTGTTGAGCAAATTATAAAAGAAATTAATATTGAAATATGTAATGCCTTATGTCTAAAGTATGTTTGCAACTTTCCATTTTGGAGGTGATGGATAGTGTCTTTAAGATATGACTATTTAAGAATCAATGTGCTTATGGGACAAGTAAGAAGAAGAGAAATTATAAAAGGAACTTCAGGAAAGATACACTAATTAGGTAGTGATCTCAATCAACCACATGATTTAATCAATCAAATACAAGATTGTGTTTGGTATTATTCTAGGTTAGTTTTATCAAGTAACATAATGACATAGTAAATATATATGTTAAAAGTATAGTTTGGGCCTTAACTGGTAGGACATTTATAATGACTATTAGGATCTTCACCTATGGTTAACAGATCTGTCTTGAGTGGTAGAAAGATTAAGAAATCATGTTTCCTGTATCAGTAGAAACCTGCGTAGATAGATTAGTGATGTCTGTCACAGGAAAAGGAAGGAAAGTGTTGAAGTATAATATCAGCTGACACTAAACTATGTTTGTCTAACAGATAAAGATTTATTTCAAGAGAATATGCTACTTTTATGGCAGGAATATGGCAGGTATAGAAGAAATGCAATCATATTATAATCAGATACAATGTAATGTCATCTCTGCTATATGGGAAATCAACACAAAATATCTTAGAAGCACAGAACAGAAGTCTTTATATTTGCCTGAATTATTCTCAGAAAGTTTTCCTAGGCGAGGAAACTTTGACTAACCCTGAAAGGCAGAGACAGGATAGGTAGGAGACATGAATTTGAGGCAGAAAAAATAGCATGTGCAAACATCATAAGAAAAATCCACTAGGAAATTTTAAGCAGATAAATTTTGCTGCAGCATAAAGTAAAAGGATTGTGTTAGAATTGAGTCCAGAGAGGTAAACAATGGGAAGATCACAAATATATTGTCAGCAATGTTGAAAGGGTCTCAATTGCAAGCTGTCATTGGTACTCCAACAAAGACTTGTAAACTTGAAAGAGCATAATTATACTTGCAGTTTCTAGAGAATTTATCAGACCACACCTTGTTGGTGTCTCTTTCACTCCACACTCACATTTTCCACTGGCACTCAGCTCACATTTTCCAGGTTCTCTTTTTGATTATGGCTTATAGTACTGAATTGGACTTACTCACATACAACACTGTGTTTAAGATCACAGAATCTGTCTGTTTCACACTGACTCATTGTCCTGACACTGAATGCATGTTTTGTTTTGTTTCTGTCTATTGAGTTCTCCCATCAGCCAGAAAGTACTTTCATTAGACTTCATCCTTCCACAATCCTCTTCCTCCAGGTTTGATTTTGAGCACGTTATTATGAACTAACTAGGTCTGTACTAAAAGTGCCATCTTTGTCAAGGTGCATTCTGAAAAGCTTTTGGTATGGGGCATACCATGAAAAACACGAGTAGAAAGAACAATTAACGAAGGGAAATCAAGGACAGAATTGCCCAAATCAATTCCATACTTTCATTTCTTTTCCAAAGTGTTTTCATTTATATTTCAATACTCTGTCTCTTTTCATGTCCAAATCCTTTGAGATGGACCTTGATAAAAGCAAATTAAATGAAGATTGCTGTTGCCATGCAGCTGTACATATAGATTTTAAACTTGATGGAAATTTAAAGGCACTTCTTCTTCATCACTTGTAATGGAACCTGGAATTCTCAGCCAGAAAAGCTTCAGTTTCTGGATTCAGTTGTATGCCCTATCCATCAGGTTTTGCTTGCTTTGATCTTTTTCTTCCTAAGCTACAAATGGTGGAAAGATTGTGGAGACACTGGAGTCAGGCACAACTTCTCTTATCCATATTGTGAATTTGAGGAGATTATTTGGCTTCTTGAAACCTAATTTTCCCTTCTCTACAACTCTGAAATGGTGCTAGTAATAGCTACATCTTTTGGTCATTGTGTGATTTCAGTAAGGATTTATAGAATAATATAGTGATGGTTATTATGTAGATATTTGATTGCTACATTTTAGACATTGTAAGGACAAAATGGCCAAAAAGTAGTTTGAAAATATTCCCTAAATCTGTCAGAAAGTGTTAACCTTCTAACTGAGACAGACATAAAAGAAACTAGCGAAAGGTAGTATGTTGTGTCATGCACATAGAGGTGCTCAATTAATAGAGGCAAAACGGGATGAATATGATGAGAAAAGAGAAATATAAAAATAGAATGAGGCAAAAGCTGAAATTTACAATTGGTTTGTTCCAACTACTTATTAGGTTTCACTCTCTCTATAAATGACTCTGAGTTCTCTATGTAGGTGAGAAGTAAGTCTGTGTGTCTACAAATTGGCTTCTCCACAACATGGTGTACACCCTCAAGCATCAAAGGACTAGATTATATTTCTTATACTGAGGCATTTTGGAAACGTTTTCTCTGATATCTTCTGAAGAGAATTCACATATTTTATTTCATTTTAGAAACTTATAGAAACCTTTCCAGGTCAGGTGAGTCCCCAGGGGAAATGGAGTAGTAATGGAAATGCTCTTGTGCATCCGTCTTTGTAAACATTTGTTTTTTTTTGTTTTATGATGTGTTTAGTGTTTCCAGGCTATATGAAGTCAAATTATAATTTGAAATGTGTTTCCATAACAGAACTGTCCTTAAGTTATAATAAATTATTGGAAACTTGCCTATGTGAAAATGTAATTTTCTCTATTCCTACATGTATTAGGCATTGATTTATATTTCCCTGTTCAACAAAGATAAAGAAGATAGAGAGAACCATGTATCTTGCACCTATTATGAAGCTGATATTTCACCAGGTATTCTTCATGCAGTTATTATTGAATTTAACCCTTACAATGAAACTTTGAGGCCAAATGTCATCATCTTTGTACAGAAGAAAAGACACACTAAGAATCAGGGAATTTAAGTAATATGAGTATCTGAAGAGCTGTGGTTAGCATTTATTATTACATATATTTAAATTGAAGAATTATATTGACTCAGTCAATATCACTAAACTTTTTAGAAGTGTAGAGGTTATGGGGACAATAAAATAGGACATACAAAGAAAAGGATTTTAGTCTATTAGAGAAAATAATGTCCCTCTGAGTTTTAAGAGATCAAATTGAACTCTGACTAGTAATCCATAAAAATATTTTCTCTGTATAATAATTAATGAATAAGTTATCCATGTACAAATGTAAAGTTTCATTTTTCTATATTCTAGACATTGACATACATATTCATTTAACTTGTTATTATGATTGAAAAATATAAGACTATATATACATATATGCATGCATAGAGGAATGTTTTTATAGATGATGAATTTTATCTCTATATAGAGATGAATTTTAACTATAAAGTTTCAAGCTCTTTGGGATCAATTATTTAATCAATCCTTCCTCCTATGAATATTCTTTTTATACCATCTTGCTGTTGGTTAACAAGATCAGGGATAAAAAACAGCAGCACATTCTTATTATATTTTTAACAACTACATTTTTTGTTTCCCTAGGAGTAGGATGAGGTACTGGAGTAAACAACACAAACTCTCCTGCACATGATCTAACTAACCAACTTAGCCTGGCTGATTTAGCTCCCCAAATCTAAATATTTCTCCTGTCTTCCTTTGTCCAGTTGTTTACATCTGTACTTTCATATTCAGGCTCCATGAAACATTTTCTACATTATGAAGAACAGAAGAATCTTCATCAATTAAGCTTCTGCCTACCTCCATTCTCACTGGTACAGATTCTTGCCTTATTCCAGGTGAAATGCAATCATCTGAACACTTGAGTTACATGGCACGTAGTAGTAGATAATAGTCTTAATAACAGATTTAAAGTGAGGGGAATTTAAAGAAACAATGTTAAGCAAGATGCCAAGTTTAAAATATACCTTTAAAAATTGCTCTTGAACTTATGGTGGCCAGGGAGAAGGATGGGGGGGAAAGGAGAGTTAGGGAGTTTGGGATTGACACATACATACTGCTATTTTTAAAATGGATAACCAACAATTATTTACTGTATAGTACAGAGAACTTTGATCAATGTTATGTGGCAGCCTGGATGGGAGAGGAGTTTGGGGGAGAATGGATACAATATGGCTGAGTCCCTTTGCTGTCCTCCTGAAACTATCACAACATTGTCAACTGGCTATCCTTGAATACAAAATAAAACATTTAAAAAAAATAAAGAAGCAAAACAATCGTTCTCAATAATACTAGAAAAAAGTGTGACTATTAGAACCAAGGACATACTGTTCAATTCTGAAATGGACTTCTGTGCCTTTGTACATTGCTTTATTGTCCTCCTCCTTGAATTACATGCTCCTTCCTCTGCATCTGCTTTTCCAACTCTACTCAAATGCTTCTTCACAGTATATCTTGTTTAGCCAGAATAAAACAAAATTACGTTTTAATAATTAACTATATTGTTCAGTTCCGTTCAGTTCAGTCACTCAGTCATGTCCGACTCTCTGCGACCCCATGAATCGCAGCATGTCAGGCCTCCATGTCCATCACCAACTCCCAGAGTTCAGACTCACGTCGGTGATGCCATCCAGCCATCTCATCCTCTGTCGTCCCCTTCTCCTCCTGCCCTCAATCCCTCCCAGCATCAGAGTCTTTTCCAATGAGTCAACTCTTCTCATGAGGTGGCCAAAGTACTGGAGTTTCAGCTTCAGCATCATTCCTTTCAGAGAAATCTAAGGGCTGATCTCCTTCAGAATGGACTGGCCGGATCTCCTTGCAGTCCAAGGGACTCTCAAGAGTCTTCTCCAACACCACAGTTCAAAAGCATCAATTCTTCAGTGCTCAGCCTTCTTCACAGTCCAATTCGCACATCCATACATGACCACAGGAAAAACCATAGCCTTGACTAAATGGACCTTTGTTGGCAAAGTAATGTCTCTGCTTTCCAACATGCTATCTAGATTGGTCATAACTTTTCTTCCAAGGAGTAAGTGTCTTTTAATTTCATAGCTGCAGTCATCATCAGCAGTGATTTTGGAGTGCAAATCCTGAAATATGATGCCTTAAAAGTGCTTCAGTCAATATGCCAGCAAATTTGGAAAACTCAGCAGTGGCCACAGGACTGGAAAAGGTCCGTTTTCATTTCAATCCCAGAGAAAGGCAATGCCAAAGAATGCTCAAACTACCGCACAATTGCACTCATCTCACATGCTAGTAAAGTAATGCTCAAAATTCTCCGAGCCAGGCTTAGGCAATATGTGAACCGTGAACTCCCTGATGTTCAAGCTGGTTTTAGAAAAGGCAGAGGAACTATGTTGTAGACTTCTATTATTTATACACTATGCCAAGTGTAATATAGAAAATGTACTTATTATTTATTTTCATTTAATTTACATAGCAATCAACTATGAAACGCATATTATACTCCAAATGTTACAAATAAGGAAATGGAAACTTCGAGTGGTAACGTTATAGGCAGAATTCTGTTCCCTCCAAATTCATATTGAAGTTCTAAACTTCAATCCCACAGAATGTGACTGTACTCACAGATGGGTTCTTTGGAGAGGTAAAGTAAGGTCATTAGGTGGGTTCTAATCCAATATGACCAGTAACCTTATGAGAAAAGAAAATTAGGACATGGAGACACAAATGAAAGTTAATGATGTGAAAATTCCGTTTTCATTTCAATCCCAGAGAAAGACAATGCCAAAGAATGCTCAAACTACCGCACAATTGCACTCATCTCACATGCTAGTAAAGTAATGCTCAAAATTCTCCGAGCCAGGCTTAGGCAATATGTGAACCGTGAACTCCCTGATGTTCAAGCTGGTTTTAGAAAAGGCAGAGGAACTATGTTGTAGACTTCTATTATTTAGACACTATGCCAAGTGTAATATAGAAAATGTACTTATTATTTATTTTCATTTAATTTACATAGCAATCAACTATGAAACGCATATTATACTCCAAATGTTACAAATAAGGAAATGGAAACTTCGAGTGGTAACGTTATAGGCAGAATTCTGTTCCCTCCAAATTCATATTGAAGTTCTAAACTTCAGTCCCACAGAATGTGACTGTACTCACAGATGGGTTCTTTGGAGAGGTAAAGTAAGGTCATTAGGTGGGTTCTAATCCAATATGACCAGTAACCTTATGAGAAAAGAAAATTAGGACATGGAGACACAAATGAAAGTTAATGATGTGAAAATAAAGGCAGAAGACCACTTTCTACAAGTCAAGGAGAGAAGTCTCAGAAGAAATCCACCCTGATGGGTTTAATTTCAGACTTAAAACCTCCAGAATATGGGAAAATAAAAGTATGTTATTTAATCCACCCTATCTGTGGGACTTTATAATAGACTAATACAGGTGGCATAATTTTTTTTTAAATCACACATTGATAACAGTGATAAACACCAGGATATAAAACCTAAATAATCAATTTCCTGATTCCATTTTTTATACCACTTTAAGACTCTGACTTCACACTCATTTAAACCCCCTACTGTTTTCTGTATCATTTTCCACTGGTGGTGGTACACTGCCACACAGGATAGAATTATTTTTTATTATATATTTTTGAGATTTTATTCTCAGAAGGATAAAATGACCAGCATTTTGCTTATCCTCATTGTCTCTAGCTCTCTGCTTCATATACAGAAACAGATAAATGAATGGCTAAATGAACAACAAATCTGTAATAATATACACAAAATGAAATTGAATGCCATATCCTTTATCACAGTCCCCCATTTGGTCATGCTGAAAATGGACGCATCTCTTTTCTCTTTATAATATTCTGATACTTGTTTACTACGGGCAATTAGTGGACATCTGGAAGGTCTGGAGACATTTTTGATCATTACAATTGGTGGAGGGGTGTTACTAACATTTAGTAGTTAGAGATTAGGGGTTCTGTAAATCACCTTGCAATGTACAAGACAGTCCTCACATCAGTTATTCAGCCCCAAACATCAATAGCGCCAAGGATAAAAAAAATACTTTATATGGTTTGTGTATGAAGAAGGATAAAATGACCAGCATTTTGCTTATCCTCATTGTCTCTAGCTCTCTGCTTCATATACAGAAACAGATAAATGAATGGCTAAATGAACAACAAATCTGTAATAATATACACAAAATGAAATTGAATGCCATATCCTTTATCACAGTCCCCCATTTGGTCATGCTGAAAATGGACGCATCTCTTTTCTCTTTATAATATTCTGATACTTGTTTAACTACGGGCAATTAGTGGACATCTGGAAGGTCTGGAGACATTTTTGATCATTACAATTGGTGGAGGGGTGTTACTAACATTTAGTAGTTAGAGATTAGGGGTTCTGTAAATCACCTTGCAATGTACAAGACAGTCCTCACATCAGTTATTCAGCCCCAAACATCAATAGCGCCAAGGATAAAAAAAATACTTTATATGGTTTGTGTATGTGATACACATTTTTTAAAAAAATACTTCCAGAGAACAGACATATTTAGACACTCTTAATACTGCTGTACACTTACCAAATATATATGATGACTGGCTTGAATAATTGTGGGAGTTCCCCCTTATCTAGGGAGTTCTTTCATGAGAAAAGGGACAATTACAAATTCTGATTGAGTAATTCAAACATGCTTCTCTAAACATTTAGGCCTATTTCTGCAAGGGTGTCCAAATTCTGTAGGAGGTGAAAACCCCTCTACTAGGGAAGCCATCTGCTTTACCCCCATGAAATGATTAATGATCTGAAGTTCCTGGATGTTCTGATCATATTCTCAGTTCAACTAAGCAATCTGTGAAATTCATGTGGGGATTGGCTCCATAACAGTTCTCACAGCAGCAACTATAGATCCAAAAAAGGTGTCCATATCACAAGTTTTTATGTACCTTGGAGAAAAATATGTCAAGAACAACTTAACCAAGATTTTATGTTTTGATTAGTTTATTCAAGTATTAATTAGAAATGATAGTGGTTGCAGAGATTCAGAGTCAATATGAGATGTTAAGGCTAATAAATTGAGGGCAAGAGTTCAGACTTATACTAATAAACATATTTAGAAGTATTAGTTTTGTTTTCTTGGATAGCAAACAGAATTTAGAGAGATTAAATAACAGATGATAATGGTAGAATCAAGATCTCAGTCCCACTTAAGTCTGATTTTATTCTTTTCAGGTAAATGACATTTCTTTGTAAAGCTGCATCAAAGATCATTCCTTAGGGAATATGTCTTTTTCTACTGAAAATAGATTGGGAAGTGATAGGGTTTGGTACATCTGGTATTCACATGCTTGAGTGTTATATATTCATCTCCTACTTTACTTCTTGTATCAATCGGGAGACATGGATATCTCTTTCTAGAATTGAAATGCCATAATTAATAGGTTTTCTCCTGAGTCACCACTCCATCTGTGCCTTGCACAGTGATTGGCATATAGGAGAGCTTATTTAAATATCTGTTCACTGAAAGAATGAGTGGAGGCACATAAGGGTTAAAAAATAGTTGTCAAGCTAAATTGTAAAGATCTGCTAGGTTTTAAGCGCATGACTGAAATTCCTAAGCCATATGGGGGAAAAGTGCTTAGTGAAAAATAAAATAAAAATTGTATCAGTTAGCTACTGTTACATAATAGCACCAAAGCTTAATGACTTAAGGTAATAGCAATTTATTTAGTTTCCTTTCTTTCTTTCTATTTGTGTGTGTGTGTGTGTGTGTGTGTGTGTGTGTGTGTGTGTGTGTGGAGTGGTAATTTAGGCCGTGCTCAGCTACTCAACCCACTTATGGAGGGTTCCCACAAATGTCTGTGATCAGGTATTTGATTCTACTGATCATAACTGGATAATCCACTGAACTCACAATTGCCACAATGTTCCTAACACACACAGTACAAGCTGATCAAAACAAGTAACAACTAAGGAGGACAGAACAGATTCAGAGGTTGAGGAAATACACTCTCCTTCTCTAGAGGAGGAGCTTCTGGGTCACAGAACAAAAAGGAGTGAATACAGACAGGAGAATAATTGGGTGGTTTTTCCAAATAATCTACATAGAAGCAAACCAGGAAACCAATTAATCCATTTTCCCTTTTTTTGTGAATCAAGCACAGTGTTACCTAGTTGTTTATTTGAAACAAAGTATGGAAGACTATATTTTGAAGGACTTTCTTTAAAATTCCCATTCATGAATTAACTATATTCAAAAAGTTGGTGTAAACAGGCCTTGGTCAAAAGCCGCAAATAGTCTCCACAATCGGAAAAGCCAAAGAAGCAGGTCAGATTTCAGAAGCACTGACTGCAAAAACTCAATTATTTAAATCAAAAACCCAATGCAGATGATCAAACAAGTAGTTGACAGTATTTGATCTGGAGCAGAGGGAGCCATCTGCTCTTCTATAGCTAAAACATAGTAATAAATGCCAACGACCATGTGCAGATTTAAAATTCAAATGCAGGTGCATTATCTGGTCTTAATTTGAATGCAATTCAGAATCTTAATTTCTATAGAACACTGCGGATTATCTGCATAGGAAAAGCCTCACAAAGAGGGTTTTCATTGATTTTTTTTTCCCCCTTGAGATCTAAACTTTGCCTTCTGTCATGAGAAACCAAGGATGGCCCTTATCCAAGTAAAAGGAGCAACTGTGAAAACCAGTGTTTTCGTCATTCACATTTTCTTAAGGGATTAAGAGCAGCTCTGTTGGCTAGGAGAATAATCATCTCCCTCTCTCTCTCATTTCCCCAACAACCCACACCAAATGAGTTAAGGAAATATATTTTGTTATGATATTTGGTTATTGGTTTAAAAAGCAATAACTTTCCTATTCCCCTGAAGTACTAAGCAATAAATGATTATTTATTGAGAAAAAAAGAATGCATCTTCTTTATAACAATCTCCCACAAAATTTTAAAATGCTAAATTAGTGTTTGTAATAGTTTTTATGAATGGTACTTGGTTCTACTGATCTTAACTGGATAATGCACTGAACTCACAATTGCCACAGTGTTCCTAACACACACAGTACAATCTGATCAAAACAAGTGACAAGTAAGGACAGAACAGATTTAGGGGGTGAAGAGGAAATACACTCTCCTTCTCTAGAGGAGGAGCTTCAAGGTCACAAAACAAAAAGGAGCAAATACAGAAAGGAGAATTGATTGAGTGGTTTTTGCAAATAATCTACATAGAAGCAAACCAGGAAGCCAATTAATCTATTTTCCCTTAAGAAAAAAAGCTTAAGAATTAAAAATAACTCTGACTCTAGATATCTGATAGAGTAATAAATAAAAAGTATTTTTAATTTCAAGAGAAATCTGAGTAAACTATCTTTACTCTTTGACCCATGCAATGAAGTAATAAAACTTTAATATTTGGAATTTTGAGAAGAAAAAATAGTAAAAGTGTTTGAAGTAAAAGAAGCTTTATTTTAAAATAAAGGGTAGCAGAAATAAATGAATATGAAAATTAATAAAATGTCCTCCAGGCTTTGAACAATCAAAATCATATATTTTCTATGTTCTAAGTTAAATGAGGTATTGTTTATAATTGCCAGGACATGGAAACAACCTAGATGTCCATCAGCAGATGAATGGATAAGAAAGCTGTGGTACATATACACAATGGAGTATTAATCAGCCCTTAAAAAGAATACATTTGACTCAGTTCTAATGAGATGGATGAAACTGGAACCGATTATACAGAGTGAAGTAAGCCAGAAAGAAAAACACCAATACAGTATACTGACACATATATATGGAATTTAGAAAGATAGTAATGATGACCCTGTAAGTGAGACAACATAAGAGACACAGAGGTATAGAATGGACTTTTGGCCTCTGAGGGAGAGGGAGAGGGTGAGATGATTTGGGAGAATGGCACTGAAACATGTATACTTTCATATAAGAAATGAAGTGCCAGTCTATGTTCAATACAGGATACAGGATGCTTGGGGCTGATGTACAGGATGATCCGGGGAGATGGTGTGGGGTGGGAGGTGGGAGGGAGCTTCGGCATTGGGAGATCGTGTACACCTGTGGCTGATTCATGTCAATGTATGGCAAAACCAATGCAGTATTGTAAAGTAGAATAAAGTATTAAATTAAAAAAAAGAAGAAAATGAGATATAAATATTTAGACAGAAGATTGCTCCCAAAAATTCAGTTTAGCTTTTTTTGTAAAAAACAAAATGAACAATTTCTCTCTTCTAATATTTTCAGTTCAGTTCAGTCGCTCAGTCGTGTCTGACTCTTTGCTACCCCATGAACGCAGCATGCCAAGCCTCCCTGTCCATCACCAACTCTCAGAGTTTACTCAGACTCATGTCCATTGAGTCAGTGATGCCATCCAGCCATCTCATCCTCTGTCATCCCCTTCTCCTGCCCCCAATCCCTCCCACCATCAGAGTCTTTTCCAATGAGTCAATTCTTCGCATGAGGTGGCCAAAGTACTGGAGTTTCAGCTTTAGCATCATTCCTTCCAAAGAACACCCAGGGCTGATCTCCTTCAGAACGGACTGGTTGGCTCTCCTTTCAGTCTAATATTTTAGTAGGGAGTAAATGATTAGACTATGTAGGAATAGATATTTGGGGATTTAGAAGCTAAAGCAAATCAGATTTATGTTACATGAACTTCAAACTTATTCACATGAAAGATGAGTATAAATTTCCCAGGCTAGGCTCTGTGGTCCAGTAGTAATATTTTAAAGTCATATAAAAACTTATGGTTTCAGAGTGTGACCTGTAGATGTTATATTAAGGTTCATGTGTCACTCCACTGACTGAGTACATATTAAATCTTTATACATAGCCAACCATTGGTTTCACAAAAATATTGTTTTATTGAAGCTGAAGGGGAAGAAAAAATTTCCCTCAACACTCTTAGGGTAGCTGAGTGGGTCTGAAAATTAAACTGACAAAGACAGATTAATAGGAGAAATGAATACAAATTCACTTATATCCCTTCCTAAGGAAATAAAGACTGTATCAAACAGTCTTGAGTGTTTTCAGAGCAGGCAGTCCTGGAAGAATGTGATAGGTTAAGGAGTATGAAGCAATTGAAAGTTGGCTATACAGAGGTATAGAGAGGTATAGGTATAGAGAGGTGATCTCTCACAAGAGGTTTTATGACCTATTTCAGGGGAGAAGAATAGGAAGATCAAATTGACCTTGCTTCTGCTATTTTCTCAAACTTAGCTTAAAATATTTAATGTCAGAATGCCATATTTTGGCATAATGTGTCCTGAACCCCATCTATACTATTTAAATTTTCTTAAAAGTAATCTGGGAGGGTTAAAAAAAATAGAAAAGTTCATGTGTATTTGAGTCAAAGTATCATAAGAAATTTGGGGGTAGATTTCAACTATTTAAAAATTTTATTTGAATAACAGGGCTTCTCTGGTAGCTCAGCTTGTAAGGAATCTGCCTGCAATGCAGGAGACCCTGCTTTGTTTCCCAGGTTGGGAAGATCCACTGGAGAAGGGATAGGTACTCCTCCAGTATTCTTAGACTTCCCTGGTGGCTCAGACAGTGAAGAATCCATCTGCAATGTGGGAGACCTGGGTCCGATCCCTGGGTTGGGAAGGTCTCCTAGAGGAAGGCATGGCAACTCACTCCAGCATCCTTGCCTGGAGAATCCCCATGGACAGTAGAGCCTGGCAGGCTACAGTCCATGGGGTCACAAAGAGTTGGACCAACTGAATGACTAAGCACAGCACAGCAAGAGTATGGCTTGTGTGTGCTCAGTCCTGTCCTACACTTGCAGCCCCATGGGCAGTAGCCCCCCAGAGGCTCCTCAGTGGGATTTTTTTCAGGGAAGCATGCTCGAGTGGGCTGCCGCTTCCTCCTTCAGTGTATATTCTTGACCAAGGGATCAAACTTGCACCTCCTGTGTCTCTTGCTAGTCAGGTGGATTCTTTACCACTGAGCCCCATGGGAAGCCCAGAGTATAATTTAAGATTGCTGAAACCAAATACTATTAGAAGATGTTAGATAACTTACAATAATGTAGGGATTAGACTTAAGGTGTGTAACACGTATAACAGGGTCTCCTTGCCCAGATCTCAGTCGTTATGCAACTCCTTGCCAAGACTTTAGGAAGAATTGACAGTGTTGTGGTTTTCTTGGTTATTATTCCAAACAATAGCAGGATTCCTCCATTTCCCTATTTTTTTCCCCATTGAATTTCACTTTAAAGAAAATAAATGTGCCAATGGTAAAAATCATTCATTACTAATATTATGACCATTCTCCACCTACCCCAGATTGCTAAAAATATTTCCTACTGGGTAACCAAACTTCCCTACTGAAATTCACATCATGACTAATTTTAACTTCTTTGGAAGAAGTCATTCAGATAAATTTAGGTAAACACTGTTTTTGCCTTATCCAGCTGTGTGATCAGGATCTTCAGTTGTGAACAGCGTATTTTGAGTCAGGGTTATTCTTACAACAGCTTTTAGATCATAAGTTCAGGGCTAACTGAATAAAAGCTTTGGAGTTTGTTTTTTAAGTCAGAAACTATTCTATTACATATTTACTCATGAAAACTTTTATATCTTACCATCAAAGTATATTAGAAATGTGATAATCAAGATAATAAAGGATGTTACTCATATCTATCTAAAAGAAAATAAAGGAGAAGGAGGAAATGAAGGAAGGTGAAAAAGAAGACAGGAATTTTCATAATAATATTCTTTTGGCGTCCTATTTTCTGACTTTAATTCCTTTCCTCCCAATTCCTTAGCCTTTCTTTTCAAGTATATTATTTTTTGACATTTATATGCCACCTTAAATAGAGGTTTCTCATTAAACTGATTAAATAACAAAAGTTATTTTTCACATATTAAATTGGAAGTAATATCTTACCACTGTTAACGGGCATATGATTTAGTAGTCATGTTTAAGAGCTGAACAATTATATGGTGCTATTATATATATACATTTGTTGCAGAATTACTTACAAGTAAGACTGATCTCATGGGGAGCAGTAGGCAAAAGTTGGAAGGTGGGTGTGAGAGACTCAAAATTTCACAACCTCAAGATGTTACATATGAGAAAGCATGATCATGGATGAACACGTATACCTTTACTTAATTGCTTGTGCACAGCTAATTCAGGACTCTTGCTGTTGCAGAAGTATAAGCAGTTTATATATGTGACCTAGAAATCCACAGTTGAGAAAGGATTGCTATATTTGAACAATTTCAAAGGGAATAAAATTAGAAATAAAACACATACCATACAACTCTTTTTTCATACAGATTCTTAAATGCCAGAGTTTACTGCATATAATCAAATAACACACTAAACACCCATCTGTTACTTGCTCTAGCTACTGGTTCTGGAGCCTGTTCTATGTAGGCTCCAACTAGATCCAGAAAAACAAAACCTACATGCCGGTCCCATGTGCCTATCACCCTGTATCCCGAGTCTTCCCTTCTTGATGCTGATGTGTGGGGCACAGAGAAAGCCCACTTTGCTCCCACATATACAAAACCCAGAAGCAGAGGCAGGAGTTGATGTTCTGTGGTTGAATCACTGACAGATGGAAGATAAATGCTCCTTTATTCATCCCCCACCCCCCACCCCATCTCTCCTCCTTCCTAGTAGAATAACCTATGAGATGCAGCAATCTGTCCTACTTAGAGAACCAGCGTTATTACAAAAACTTAGGTTGGCTTTTCCTTTCATCATTACTCTGGTACCTGCTTCCTGAGATGAAACTGCATTTCTTTTAAAAGTATCACTTTCAGCTCAGCCTTGAATCCCCAGAAATCAGAACCTTTCAGAACCTGAAACAAAAATATGCTCTCTATAAAGTGGACATGTATCTGTAACCAAGTGCTGTATGCAAGTGATACTAACTAATATTATGTGCTGGTCCTTTAAGGGGTTTATAACTGAGGCTGTTGAAAAGTATATGATCTCTTGTCAGTAAAACTGTGATAGTATTAATATATGTGAAAGACACTCAGCATCAGAGTGGCTCGGTGGTAAAGAATCTGCCTGCAATGCAGGGGACAAGGGCAGGAGACACATGTTCAATTCCTGGGTCAGGATGATCCCTTGGAGGAGGAAATGGCAACCTACTTCAGAATTCTCACCTAGATAATCCCATCTATAGGACCACAAAAGAGTTGGACATGACTGGGCAACTAAACAACAACAAAGGCATGATCTGGTTTAAGATCTTATTTGATGTTTTATACTTTATATTCAGCTACTTGTGATCGGTTCAGCTTTTTGGACACTGAAGAATTCTGTTTTCAATTAAGAAAAAACCTAAAATTTTCCATTAAATTAATTCTGAAACAATGGACTCTGTTACTGAGATTACTTTTATCAAAAAAAAGTGAAGTAGTGTAAATTTTAAAAACTAATTAATAAACCTACTATGAAATCATTCAATGGCAGTGTCTTAGATGGCAAAAATATTTCAGGCTTCAAATTCAATTTCAAAGATAAATAGTTCTTTACTATTTCTCCCTATTTTTTCCAAAAGCATCATATACATTTCATTCTAGGGCTGGGACAAAGCATTTTCTTTTTCATGTTTGGCAATACTATAAATATTCATAACCACACATCTGTCAAAAAAGCACCACTGAAGGTGTTTAAACCACAAAGGAGGAACAATTCCTCAAGTGGTCCTTGAAGAAATCACACTACATGTTCCATCCGATTGTTCCAGCATTTACACTAAAATTCCTGACCTTCAATAAATAAACAGCTTCTACCTAACGAAGAATATTCAGGGAAGAACAAAAACATTCATTTCTGAAAAACTAAAAACGCTATTTTGGCTTCTCTCTTAGGAACTGTTCCTGATGCACAATCATTTTGATCTGACTTCCTTATAATTCAGATTTTTATTTTGCTTTCAAATCACTTTTAAATGTCAAGATTTTTGTTGTTGGGTTGTTTTTCTTGTTGCAGCTTTATTTCCTCTGTACACTTAGCAAAAATGTTTTTGTTGTAAAAGCTTTCCTAACTAGTCAAGGGATCCTGAAGATTTAGAAAGAGTTGTCATAAAACTAACAAAGGCCTACTTCCTATGAACCCTTATCGCAAAGTAGTGTGACCTACATTTTGAAGTTTGGTTTCTGTGGACATATTAGCATGTAAGCAACAAAAATCTTAAAGTAGAATGACAAGACATCATTCTCCCTCCCCCCCAAAAAAAAAATTGCATAACTTAGACTTTCTGATTTTTTTTAAGTAATACTTCAAAGTCTACCACCTGATATTCTGAGACTTTTGTTTAAAGATTTATTTTCTTAGATTTATCAATCATAGACAATTTTCATATAATACCAAAATGGAAAGAGTCTTAGGAATCAGTCAATCCAAATAAACCATCTAAGGTCTTGAGAGGTAAAGCAAATTGTCCATAGGCACACAGCTAGTTAGACAAAATTGTCCTCTGTGGTTTCATTCTTAAATATAATAAGAAATGTTTCCCCTGAAACATCTGGAGCTTCCTTTAATGGTATTTAAATTATATGTCTGCAACCAGGAGTCTCAAATCACAATCTTGAAACCAAACATGATTTGTAAAGAGCTCATGATTACAAGATCAAAAAGACTACATTAATATGACATCAGCTCATTAATTTGTACCTTCGTTTCTGCCCTCCTGCAATTTAAAAATAGCTCCACTGATTATGGCAACGTTTTCTTCCTTTTGGAAGGAAAAAAAAGGTAGCATAATTGAATTTTTCAAAGTTATCTTTGATGAACATTTAGAAGCTCAGAGCCAAATCCTATCTGGGAAACTTTCAAATTCACCTGTATAAAACTGGAGAATAACACAGATTTGACAAGAAATGTGGATTTGAAGGTGCTGCTATACGTTTCAAAAATTACCATCTAGGAGTTGTTTTAGGGCCCATGTGAGCAGTTATTTGACATTTCTCTTGTTGGCTTCTTTGTGTCTCTCTGATCTTCCTGAGAACTCATATCTATTCTAAGTAGATATGTCCAAATACTTAAATTCTAGGTATTTATAAGTAAATGTGTTGCAACTTATGAGGCTAGCTCTCCCTGTCAGTAATTAGATCAGCCCATTTTACATAGAGAGCATGGGAGGAAATTTTCAAATAGTTTACGATAGGATGTATGTCTTTTTGTTGTTGTCCGAATACAGAGTGAACTGCTTTATTTGTATTTAAGGAAAATGTCAAGAGAACTCTTTTATGTGGTTAGGAAACTCTGAAGATTTATTGCTTCCTCATCATTTTGTTACTTTATTTACTTATTTTCCTCATGAAACACATTCTCTCCTACATCAGGGTCACAGGAACTGCTATTTTCTCTACCTAGAAAGTCCTTCACCCTGGCCCTTTTCATGACTGGCTTTTCTTTAGATGCCAAGGCCTTTCTCAAGTGCTACTTATTCCTGAAGGCCTGTGCTGACTTCTCACATGAAGAGAATCCACAATTCCCAGCCCAGTCACTTTCTCAAATGAAAAGGTGACGGTCGCACAACCTTTCCACTGCTTCTTTGTATAGTGGGTGTTTTGACTGTCCCAGACTTTATCTGTCTTGTTTACTGGTATATTCCTAGAGCCTAGACCAACACAGTACACAAAGTAAGCATTGAATAAATGCAAGCTTCTACCGGACCAAATATTAGAGTACACTCTAGAAGAAGAATACTGTAAAGTCTATCTCCTGACCTTATTCTGAGACTTTTGTTATCAGATTTAGTTTTCTAGATTTTATCAACCATAGATACCTTCTGAAAGTAAGAAGGCAGAAGATATATGCTTTCACTTTCTGGGACAGAGAAAGAGTTTAGAAGGAAGCAAGGGCCTTTCTTACCACTGCTTTCTTTTTTTATTTTATTTTATTTTTATTTAATTTAATACTTTACTCCATTTCACAATACTGCATTGGCTTTGCCATACACTGACATGAATCAGCCACAGATGTACATGACCTCCCAATGCCGAAGCCCCCCGACACCTCCCACCCCACACCATCTCCCCGGATCATCCCGTACACCAGCCCCAAGCATCCTATATCCTGTATTGAACATAGACTAGTGCCTCATTTCTTATATGATAGTATACATGTTTCAGTGCCATTCTCCCCAATCATCCCACCCTCTCCCTCTCCCTCAGAAGCCAAAAGTCCATTCTATATACCTCTGTGTCTCTTATGTTGTCTCACTTACAGGGCCATCACACTATCTTTCTAAATTCCATATATGTGTGTCAGTATACTGTAATGGTGTTTTTCTTCAAAAATACTCTAATACTCTAAAATACTCTATTAAAAAATACTAAACACATTCTGATACTCTAAGAATAGAGTCTTTCAATAGACAATAATGAACGAAAGAAGTTATAAGTTATTGAGCACTTACCAGTGTGAATATTTTAGATATATTAACTCAAGAAAAAAATGAAACAGGTAGTATTGTAATATCCATCTTGTAGATGAAGATTTTTATATACAGAGTGCTAAAATATACCACACTTATCCCTGGTCATTTACCTATAAGGTGGTAAATCTTTGGAATCCTTATATTGTACTTATCTACTTTACTACTAGACTTCCCAGGTGGCATTAGAGATATAGAATCCATTTGTCAGTGAAGGAAGGAAGATCCCCTGGAGGAGAGCATGACAGTCCTCTCCAGTATTCTTGCCTAGAGAATCCCATGGACAGAGGAGCCTGGAGGGCTACAGCCCACGGGGTCACAAAGAATTAGACATGGCTTAGCACCCGCACCCACTTTACCACTATGCTTCTCCTCGCTAAGACATACACATAGCAAAAATAAAAATTTTTAAAGTAAGGCTTTGTAGTTAGAGGTAATGATTATAAACACCAAGATTTTCCTATGCACCTTAGCTTTCCTTTCTTAAAAATTT
Source organism: Madoqua kirkii (assembly GCA_006408675.1). Classification (NCBI taxonomy): domain Eukaryota; kingdom Metazoa; phylum Chordata; class Mammalia; order Artiodactyla; family Bovidae; genus Madoqua; species Madoqua kirkii. The sequence continues at coordinate 8,882 of SJYC01041863.1, read as the reverse complement.
ATTTATTTTCACTTATTTGACTGTGCCAGTCCTTAGTTGCAGCATGCAGGATCTTCAATCTTTGTTATGACCTGTGAGATCTTTAGTATGCAAATTCTTGGTTGTAGCATGTGGGATCTAGTTCCCTGACCAGAGATTGAACCTGGGCCCCTTGCATTGAAGGCATGGAGTCTTAGCTCCTGGACCACGAGGCAGGTCCCTAATCTTCCACTTTTCTATTTGACACAATGTGAGCTCAGTGTAAGGAAAGCACAGAGGATAGAGCTTCATTCTAGAAATTGCCTCCAGAAAGCTGTTACCTCTTCAAGATTCAGAGGGATGCCTAGAAGGAGAGGCTAATACACCTAGAAGGAAAGAGTTACACAATATGGTTACTTTGAGAAGGGTCATATTACAGATTAAGGGCCAGAACGCCTACTGCAATACCATACAAAAGCTGAGAGCAGAACAAATAATTTCTCTTAAAGTGGATTACCCAAAATTAGATACTGAAAATAAAATTCACATTTAAATGATTTATTAACAAAATGCCCCCAGAAGAAAGCAATAATGTGAGAAAAAGAAGACAAACCAAAGTACTATTTTAAGCAAAGTTAAAGCTTCAACAGACCTGGTAGGGAAGTATGGTGTATATACTATGCCTCAGAGTTTTTACTGTCCCAGGACAAAATAACTGAGCTTTCCAATTTCTGAACTAGTTGAACATTAATTAGGCATCAACCATAAGCACCTGCACTTGTAATCTTTCCCCACTTTTCAGCACATATGGTTATATGAGTTTCCCAGGGCTGCCATAACAAATATCACTGGGAGACTCAAGTTACAGTAATGTATCTTCTCATAATTTCAGACGCTAAATTCCAAGAGTAGGGGGTGGCAGGGTTTTGTTGTTGTTGTTGTTGTTGGCTTGCAGAAGGCCATTTTCTTCCTATGTTCTCACGTGGTCTTACCTCTGTGTGTGAGCATCTCTGGTGTTTCTTTACACGTCTAAATTTTCTCTTACTGTGAGGACACCATTCAGATTGAATTAGGACCACATTGGCGGCCTCATTTTAACTTAATCACCTCTTCAAATGTCCTTTATCCAGAGACAGTCACATTCTAAGGTGCTAAGGGTTAGAGCTCCCATATATGAATTTGGGGGGGTTATAACTGACCTATCATATTAGTCAAAGTAGCTGTATTATCCTTAAGATAATCCTCCATGGAAAGTTATAGATGCTATCCATTAAATGTCAAAACACACATAAGCTAAGGATAGACACACACAAACAGTGCAAGAATACGTGAATATATGGACAAAGACTAACAGTTAAGTATCTGCCATACTGCACCGTAATTGTAACACTAAGTGCCCGGATTTAGGACAGACTCTGCAAGGAGAAAACACAGTGCCTTCACAGGAGAGCCAGCCATGTGTTCTGTTGTTCCCAGGCCACCCACACTCTGACCAGCAAGCTAGAAATTAGGAGGATCCCACTAAACAGACAGCTTTGACAATGCACTGAAATAATTCAAAGATTCAGGAAGTTCTCCTCTTATGATTATAGTATTATTATGAAAGATACAAATGAGAGTCACGCTAAAAGAAAAAAAAAAAGCGGGGGGGAGGCATCTCTGAGAGAGTCCTAAACATCATGTCCTAACCCTGTGGATCCAAGACTTATCACTCCACAAACATATGATCCAGGAATTCCTCCAGCTTCAGATGGAAGCTCTCCGTAGCTTCAGATGGGCAGGGTTTTATTTGTCTTTGAACAATTGTCCATATGATTGAATTTAATCTCCAATCTTCCTTGCCTTCAGGGAGGATGGGGGATCAGACTGATATTACTCAGCTCAAAGATTCCACCCTTGAATTAGATGGTTAATCTTTCCAGTAAGGCCACCCTACATCCTGACTACATAGAAATCCACCTTTCTAAGGGCCCACCATGAGTTAGTTTATTGTCATAAACTCAGGTGTGGTCACAAGGGCCTACCATAAATAGTTCATGGTTTTAGAAGTCTCCTCCTAGGAAATGTAGGTGAAGATCAGGAGAATTATTTATTGTACAACAGTATCACCTCATGGTAAATAGATGGGGAAACAGTGGAAATAGTATCAGACTTTATTTTTTTGGGCTCCAAGATCACTGAGGATGGTGACTGCAGTCATGAAATTAAAAGACGCTTACTCCTTGGAAGGAAAGTTATGACCAACCTAGATAGCATATTGAAAAGGAGAGACATTACTTTGCCAACAAAGGTTCGTCTAGTCAAGGCTATGGTTTTTCCAGTGGTCATGTATGGATGTGAGAGTTGGAATTTTTTGGGCTCCAAGATCACTGAGGATGGTGACTGCAGTCATGAAATTAAAAGACGCTTACTCCTTGGAAGGAAAGTTATGACCAACCTAGATAGCATATTGAAAAGGAGAGACATTACTTTGCCAACAAAGGTTCGTCTAGTCAAGGCTATGGTTTTTCCAGTGGTCATGTATGGATGTGAGAGATGGACTGTGAAGAAAGCTGAGCCCGAAGAATTGATGCTTTTGAATTGTGGTGCTGGAGAAGACTCTTGAGAGTCTCTTGGACTGCAAGGAGATCCAACCAGTCCATCCTAAAGGAGATCAGACCTGGGTGTTCTTTGGAAGGAATGATGCTAAAGCTGAAACTGCAGTACTTTGGCCACCTCATGCGAAGAGCTGACTCATTGGAAAAGACTCTGATGCTGGGAGGGATTGAGGGCAGGAGAAGAAGGGGACGACCGAGGATGAGATGGCTGGATGGCATCACGGACTCGATGGACGTGAGTCTGAGAGAACTCCGGGAGTTGATGATGGACAGGGAGGCCTGGCGTGCTGCGATTCACGGGGTCGCAGAGTCGGACACGACTGAGCGACTGAAATGAACTAAACTGAACTGAACTGAACCCAATATGAATCTCCTACCTCCATCTGATCTTCTGCCCAGGCTTGCAATGGGCCAAACCAAAAAGAAGCCATATAAAATGTAGTTTTGGAGAAAGAACAAAAGACTGATGATAAATAGTATGCTTTTATTTGAAGCAGGAGTAGAAAAGATGACTAGAGAGGTGAAGAAAGATGATGCATTCAGTATGTGCACTGATTTATCTATGCATTCTTAGATATATCCTTCAGCTGATACTTGGATCCCATTTTCAGATGATGAAATTCAGACCCAAATACCTATACTACTTTGGAATTTAAAAATCCAGGTGCTATGAAGTCCTTAATTTGTATTCAGCCACTATTATTAAGAACATAGTCATGGCTATGGTTTTTCCAGTAGTCATGTATGGATGTGAGAGTTGGACTATAAAGAAAGCTGAGCACTGTAGAATTGATGCTTTTGAACTGTGGTGCTGGAGAAGACTCTTGAGAGTCCCTTGGACTGCAAGGAGACCCAATCAGTCCACCCTAAAGGAGATCAGTCCTGGGTGTTCATTGGAGGGACTGATGTTGCAGCTGACACTCCAATACTTTGGCTACCTGATGCGAAGAGCTGACTTGTTTGAAAAGACCCTGATGCTGAGAAAGATTGAGGGCAGGAGGAGAAGGGGATGACAGAGAATGAGATGGTTGGATGGCATCACCAACACAATGGAAATGGGTTTGGGTGGACTCTGGGAGTTGGTGATGGACAGGGAGACCTGGTGTGCTGCAGTTCATGGGGCCACAAAGAGTCTGACAACTGAGTGACTGAACTACACTGAACTGATCAAGAACCATTTACATATGAAAAATTCTAGGTACTGATATTATTGTGGCTTCTAAGCTACACAACTCGGATCACAAAGAGCCTCTAAAAAAATTCAAAGTTTATTATTGTGGTAGAGATGGTAAAAGCATCTGCTTACAGTGCTGGAGACCTGGGTTTGATCCCTGGGTTGGGAAGATCCACTGGAGAAGGAAATGGCAACCCACTCCAGTATTCTTGCCTGGAAAATCCCATGGACAGAGGAGCCTGGCAGGAGCCTGGCAGTACACGGGGGTCGCAAAGAGTCAGACACAATTGAGCGACTTCACTTCACTTCACTTAATTTAATGCTTAAAAGTATTATATACATATATATGTAATATATTTATACACCTCTAATAGCTCTCAGTTCAAAGTCAGGTCATCTCTGAAATGTGATGCTCAGCTAATGTCCTCAGTTTTTTTTTTTTTTTTTTTTTCTTTTTCTTCCTCTAAACCACAGGAATGTACATCCTGCATGAAGTCTTTGGTGGGGAGCAGGAGGGAGGATGGCAGTGATGTCACAAGTTAAGTGAAATGGCAATTGTTATGAATAGTTCTGTAAAATAAAAACAGAACAGAGGTCATTGTTAAATTATTTGAATGGTATTCCCATGACTCTAACAACACTGTAAGCTCTCAATTTAATAGGAATTCCTTCAGCATCTTAACAAAGAGGCTGGCACTTAGTTGGTTCTAAATTAAATAATTGCTGGATAAATAAAAGTTTCCTTACTTGACTGCAGACAATGTGATTTCATTTTCTGACCATCCAATTTCTTATTAGTAACATGAGGAGCTTCATACTTTCTTTAGAGGTTTGCTATAGTGATCAAATCAGTCCATGAATATGAAGATTCTTCCCAAATGTAAAGGATTATAACAAAAGGATGATTAACAGAACACACAGTTCAAAATAGATTTCTGAGAAATGATAAATGAAAGTCAGAGTACCCTTTTCTGCACTTTACACTCATTACTTCCCCTGGGCCTCTGTTTTGTATTATTAGTTCAGTCCTTCACCAAACTACACTACAGTATTGAGCCAGTCACAAGGAAAGTCAACAACTTACCTCACAAGCTCCCAAACTTATATTACCTCAACTTCAGTACATTTGGTTGCCATCTGTCAGGAAAGGTTTCATTATTGAGGAGAACCTGAGATATAGTTGATCATCATTTTTTCTATAATGATTTTAATTACCCAAAATAGTAAGCATGATCTTGTAACAGCTGACTCTGAAGTCATACTGTCCATACTAGCTGAGCTTCGGTAGGGAAATTATGTCTCAACACACAGTTTCCTTGCTGCAAAAATAGGAAAGATATACTATAATACATCTGAATACACAGAACTAATTGAAGAATAAAACAAGATATTTCAATCAGGTACTTAAATATAGAATACCATTGTGACTCTATCTTTGGACTATACAGTCCGTGGAATTCTCCAAGCCAGAAGACAGGAGTGAGTAGCTTTTCCCTTCTCCATGGGATCTCCCCAATAAGGGATCAAACCCAGGTCTTCTGCATCATGGGCGTATTCTTTACCAGCTGAGCCACAAGGGAAGTCCAAGAATATTGGAGTGGGTAGTCTATCCCTTCTCCAGCAGATCTTCCTGACAGGAATCAAACTGGGGTCTTCTGCATTGCAGGTGGATTCTTTACCAACTGAGCTATTAGAGAAGCTGGTAATTGACACATAACACTCAAAAAAACCCAACAACCCCAAAATCAGAATAGTAGTAAAAGACCGCAAAAAACAATTGCAACGTTTTATTTGTGTTGCATTTTTATTTTGACTTTGATCTCTTTGAGGTGAAAAGATTCTTGGCTTGACCAAACTTCTTACAAATCTTCTCCTACATCCTTCCATTCGGATCCTTATAAAATTCAGTCTTAACAAGAAATCCACCCCACCTCACCCCACCACCACCTCCTAACCTGTAAAATACAGTTTAATAAGAATCTCCTGCCTTTGACATATGACACCCTCCCCCCTCACATCTGATCGAAATTCCTCACTTCCTACAGATGGTATCTGATCACTCTGGTCTGCTCTTCAGCAGGAATCCTGTTCAGTCAGTTTAGCCAGAATTCCCCCAGACGTGATGGTGATGTTTCTTTTTAGTAAGTTTTCATACAAAGAACTATCTTCTCCTTGGCTACATACTCGCACTGCCTTTGTTATATTGGGAATGGAGCACAGGAATACACTGGGCTTTCTTTTCCCTTAATTCAAGCGTCTTGAATAAAATCCTTCATAACCGTAGTATCTCTCTGGCTCTGGTCTTCTTTGACAGGGAGGGAATGTACAAGGGTATTATCCAAAAGAGTTTGCTGGTGTGCTATTGTTTTGTGTGCTTGTTAGTTTCATTTTGTTTTACCATAGCAACATACATGCTGTTAAAAAAAAATGTGGATTGCAAAATTATAGTAGTACATATCCATAATATAAAACTATTTAAAAACAAAATAAATAGAGTAAATTATTTAGTAATACACAGTGATACAAGTGGGAAAAAAAAGAATGAAAATGATTTTGCCTTTAAACACTTTTGAAATTTTCAAAAGTCCTAAAATGGACTCACATTATTTTTCTTATTTAAAAATGTTTCAAAAAAAATAAAAAATAAAAATGTTTCATAAATCTATTGTAAAAATGTAATTCTGTGGAATTTTCACAGAACATTTTATGATTTTAAATACAAAGGCTATCAATAGAATATTTTGAGGCCAAATAAGCACATATAATTGAACAAACTATTCTTGCATGTTTTTCATCAAGATTTCCTTTCATACTGATTGTCAACAGAGACTATTAGAACCAGATAAAAATACCATAATATAACTTGTGCATAACCAAAAGACCCCATACTGAATATGAAATTCTGCTGGCTGAATTCTGGGTATGTGTGGGAGGACCCCAGAGACTGTCTGCAGGTAGCTTATTATGTTGCTATCTATTTAGAAGTCCAAGCTAATGGTGCATACTACTTTAATGAGTAAATGAAAACCTATATGAAATAAATGGTCCATCAAATGGGGAAAAAAGATAATACATTAACAGGTATTAATGCATCCTTAGTATTGAATGAAGCCAGTCTTGGATATATTTTTACAGCTTCTTGGAAACTCCCACAGGGAGCCAACTTTCTTGCATCATTCATTTTAACCTCTATATAGTGATAATCCATCATTATGAAAGCAAGCATCGAAAAGACTGCAATAACTTCCTATAAAGTCTTGCCTATCACTCATTTAAATGATACATTTTGATACTGCTGATGACTGAATTGAAAAGAATTAAGAAGAAATAAATTCAAATTTGCTAGATGGTCAAGTTTGCCATATTTTGACATTTGAATTGAAATGAATTGAATGAAATAGTGCATTTTACTACATGTATATATGAATTATAAATCTCAAACCAGTTGTGCAAAATCAATATAATTTTCCCCATTTAAAATTGAAAACATCAGGACCTAAAAAGGAATGCTAGAATTGGCCAAGGTCATACAGAAACAAAAAGATAATCTAATATTCCAAGTTAAATCCATGTTTCTTAAATTTGTAAAATTTAGTTCCACTCTACATCTGCAAATGAGCAAATCATCAACCATTTCTCTTAAGATGTAAGAAAAAAAAAATGGATCACTGTGAGCCAAGCTCTGTACTAAAGACTTAAAATAAATTTGCTTATTGCTACCCTTGTGGTGAGCTATTTGACATATCATATCCCCAAGGGAGGTGAGAAAGATACTATCTCTAATTATTTCAACATCTCTGCCTATCTGAAAAAAAGTGAGTGAAGGAATTAATAGATGATATAGGTGAAGCCATTCAGTTCAGTTACATCGCTCAGTCATGTCCAATTCTGTGCGACCCCATGGACTGCAGCACAACAATCCTCCCTGTCCATCACCAACTCCTGCTGGAGTTTACTCAAACTCATGTCCATCAAGTCGGTGATGCCATCTAACCATCGCATCTTCTGTGGTCCCCTTCTCCTCCCACCTTCAATTCTTCCTAGCATCAGGGTCTTCTCAAATGAGTCAGTTCTTCCCATCAAGTGGCCAAAGTATTGGATTTTCAGCTTCAGCATCAGTTCTTCCAGTGAATATTCAGCATTAATTTCCTTTAGGATGGACTGGTTGGATCTCTTTGCTGTCCAAGAAACTCTCAAGTCTTCTCCAACACCACAGTTCAAAAGCATCTATTCTTTGGTGCCCAGCTTTATAGTCCAACTCTCACATCCATACATGACTAATGGAAAAACCATAGGTTTGACTAGATGGACCTTTGTTGGTAAAGTAATGTCTCTGCTTTTTAATATTCTGTGTAGGTAGATCATGACTTTTCTTCCAAGAGTCTTTTAATTTCATGGCTGCAATCATCATCTGCAGTGATTTTGGAGCCTTCCTCCCACATCCCCAAAAAAGTGTTTCACTGTTTTCCCATCTATTTGCCATGAAGTGATGGGATCAGATGCCATGATCTTAGTTTTCTGAATGATGAGTTTTAAGTCAACTTTTTCACTCTACTCTTTCACATTCATCTAGAGGCTCTTTAGTTCTTCACTTTATTCCATAAGAGTGGTGTCATCTGCATATCTGAGGTTATTCAGATATTTCTCCCGGCAAACTTGATTCCAGCTTGTGCTTCATCCAGCCCAGTGTTTCTCATGCTGTAATTTGCATATAAGTTAAATAAGCAGGGTGACAATATACAGCCTTGATGTACTCCTTCCTGATTTAGAACCAGTCTGTTGTACCATGTTCAGTTCTAACTGTTGCTTCTTGACCTGTATAAAGATTTCTCAGGAGGCAGGTCAAGTGGTCTGGTATTCCAATCTCTTGAAGAATTTCCCACAGTTTGTGGTAATCCACACAGTCAAAGGCTTTGACATAGTCAATAAAGCAGAAGCAGATGTTTTTCTGGAGCTTTCCTGCTTTATTGATAATCCAGAGGATGTTGGCAATTTAATCCCTCGTTCCTCTGCCTTTTCTAAATTCAGCTTGAACATCTGGATGTTCACAATTCACATCCTGTTGAAGCCTGGCTAGGAGAATTTGGGGCATCACTTTGTTAGCAAGTGAGATGAGTACAACTGTGTGGTTGTTTGAGCATTCTTTGGCATTG
>SJYC01041859.1:0-21182 GCA_006408675.1 Madoqua kirkii | reverse complement strand
CAGCAGCATAGTTTGAAATGATTCGTTCTTATGACATTACTTAAGACAGTAAAATTAGTAACACTGATTTTTGACCAAGTCTTTTCAATACCATGAGTTGCAGTATGATTTAAAGACATTTGTGCAGACATTGCAGACTGCACAGTTAGTATCTTGTTTCTAGGAATACGCTTTGTTTACTTAGTGGCCTGTACCATTAAACTGAGGGGTTTTCTTTAATTGAACACAATTTAAAAAACACCTTAAAGCAGTTCTCATGTTCCTATCCTATGCTGGATCCTACTTCAAGGCTAAAATCCTGAGTGAGATAGACAAGGTCCTTGTCCTATAGTGTTGGGCTAACAGGAAGACCAAGAAGACACATACTAACTCATTAATTACAAATGGGCACTGAAAGAGAATGTATAGATGTACTATAGGAGCATACAGAAGAGAGATTTAATCTTATCTAAAGGTTACAGAAGTCTTCTTGAATACTTAAGCTGTGACTTAAGGATTAATCACTGGTAGCCAGAAGAAGTACCCTGCAGTTAGAAGGAAGCAACCTGAAAGATTCCTGGCAGAAAAGGGGAATATTGTGTTTAATAAACTGAGAAAAAAGCATCTTACAAATGGAACTATAAGCAGTAGCCTAAAGTTTACCTGAAAAGAAGGGCAGGGGGCAGGTTTGAAAGAAGAATACATGTCATATCTGGAATTTTAGACTTGAAACAGCTGAAAGTCACTGAATAATTGGAATTAGGGATATAATACCCCAAAATGAACTTGTACAAGCTCTCTTGGGCTCACCTGCCAACACAGGAGATTAGGGTTCGATCTCTGAGTCAGAAAGATCCCCTGGAGTAGGCAACCCACTCCATTATTCTTGCCTGGAAAAATTTTATGGTCAAGGAAGACTGGCAGGCTACAGGCCATCAGGTCGCAGTCAGACATAATTGAGTACGCACACAGGTGTGCAGATAAGCTCTTCTAAGACAGCAAATAGGTTCTCACATAGTTGGGATTCACATGTTCTCACCTGCCAACACAGGAGATTAGGGTTCGATCTCTGAGTCAGAAAGATCCCCTGGAGTAGGCAACCCACTCCATTATTCTTGCCTGGAAAAATTTTATGGTCAAGGAAGACTGGCAGGCTACAGGCCATCAGGTCGCAGTCAGACATAATTGAGTACGCACACAGGTGTGCAGATAAGCTCTTCTAAGACAGCAAATAGGTTCTCACATAGTTGGGATTCACATGTACACACTGCTATATTTAAAATAGATAACCAACAAGAACCTATGTATAACACAGGAAACTCTGTTCAAAATTCTATAATAACTTGAGAAAAGAATTTGAAAAAGAATCAGTTCAGTTTAGTCACTCAGTCGTGTCTGATTCTTTGTGACCCCATGGACTGCAGCATGCCAGAAAAGATTGAAGGCAGGAGGAGAAGGGGACAACGGGGGATGAGATGGTTGGATGGCATCACCAATTCGATGGACATGAGTTTGGGCAAGCTCTGGGAGTTGGTGATGGACAGACAGGGAAGACTGGCGTTCTGTAGTCCACAGGATTGCAAAGAGTGGGATATGACTGAGTGACTGAACTGAACTGAGCTAAAAAACACACAAAAAGCATTCTTAGCTCATGGACTAAGACAGATAACAGGCCAGATTTGTATCTGAAAATAATACATATGTAAAACTGAATCATTTTGCTGTACATCTGAAACTAACACAACATTGTTAATTAGCTACTCTAATATTAAATAAAAACTTTTTTTAAAAAGACAGGAAATATATGTCCAATCCAAGCACAATGTCTGGCATAGGTTAAGTATTCAATTTATGGAGTTGTAAATATACTGGCTTTAATGCAGAAAAGTATAAACACTGAAAACATTCCAAATGAGTCTTTATAGAACCTTACTTTACTAGGGCCAAGGGGACAAATTCAGCCTATCATCTGTCTTAGTCGATGAACTAAGAATGCTTTTTATGTATTTTTTTTAAACTCGGTTCAATTCAGTTCAGTCATTCAGTCACGTCTGACTCTTTGCAACCCCATGGACTGTAGCGTGCCAGGCTTCCCTGTCCATCACCAACTCCCAGAGCTTGCTCAAACTTATGCCAATTGAGTTGGTGATGCCAGCCAACCATCTCATCTTCTGTTAGCCCCTTTTCCTCCTGCCTTCAGAATCGAGGTCTTTTCTAATGAGTTGGTTCTTCAAATCAGGTAGCCAAAATATTGGAGTTTCAGCTTCAGCATTGGTCCTTCTAGTGAATATTCAGGATTGATTTCCTTCAGGATGGACTGATTGGATCTCCTTGCTGTCCAAGGGACTCTCAAGAGTCTTCTCCAGCACCACATTTGAAAAGCATCAACTCTTTGGTGCTCAGGTTTCCTTATGTTCCAAATCTCACATCCATACATGACTACTGGACAAACCATTGGTTTGACTAGACAGACCTTGGTCAACAAAGTAATGTCTCAGCTTTTTAATATGCTGTCTAGGTTTGTCATAGCTTTTCTTCCAAGGAGCAAGTGCCTATTTTTTAACTAGATGAAAAATATTTTAAAGATTATTTTATATGTGAAAATTCAAATTTTATGAAACTTGTTTTGCTTTTATAAATAAGGCAATCAACAAATATAAAGTCCTTCAGACACTGGACATATCCAGTATTATGGACATATCATAATATTCTTTTCCTTATTAGAACTCAATCCTGGCCATGGGTCATGAACAATGATGAAGTGAATTTTAGGCAATAGCACTGAATCCCACTGAAAGCTTATTCAAGGTTGTCTAGTATCCTGAAGTAGGTCAAAGGAGCCTTTTCCCAACTTCTCTGTCTCCAGAGAAAAGAAACCTAGCCAAGTAGATCCAGGCACAGATTCTCCTGCAAACTGGTTTTTGGTCTAGCTGGAGAATGGGCTCTCCCAAGAGACAGGGAAGAAGAATAAATCAGGACGTGGACCAGAAACAGCCCACAGCCCAGCTGTCCAGTTACTCAGAACCTACTATCATTTTTAAATGAACAAGAAGCTTCTTTTGTTGATCTCACTATTTTTTTTAATAAAACTGTGTGTGTTAGCAATGTTTACACTCATGTGACAGAATACAGATTTTGAATTTTGACAGAGAATAAATAAGGTCAGTGCTTGTTGATACCTTGTGCTAGAGATACCAACACATGCATACAAACTGTGAGAATATTCAGTGTAAAATAATTTGTCTTTTCAAAGAATAGCTGTAGCTATGTGAGCTCAGCGATGCCAAGTGAGTTTTTTCTCCTGATTTTTATTTCCTTTGATAGCACATCACCCGGTATATGAGGGAGTTAGGATGGTTGAAATTAACTGAATGCACAAATGACTTATTTTACTTCTTTTGCCAAGAAAATGTAATTTTCACAAACATAATGATAATGATGACAATATCCAGATTACCTAAAACTCAGCATCAAGAGGTATTATTTTGATGTTAGTATTGCTCTTATTAATGTCATGTACTATTTTATATTTAATGCTTATACTTCCCCTATATTGCTTCTAAATAATGTTATGTTACTGTATATTAGAAATCTAAATCAATTTCCATTTTACTGTTAATACCAACATTTTCTCTCCTTTATACAAAATCCTGTAATAATAGTGATAAGATTTGCAAAATTTTATAAGGTTTTATTGATACCACACTGTCTGAACCTTACAGGAATTTAATATGGATATCCTGAGTCTATCTAAAATGTGTACATTCTGAATAAGGCTAATATAACAAAGAGAAAACAGTGTTAAGTATTGTGATATTTTAACAAGGCCTCTACTTTAAGAAAACTCATCCCTATATTCATAGCAGCCCAAGTCATCATGGGGAAAATAAGGTTTATTTTAAATATTTCCATCTTTATTTTTAGTTCATACAAATAATTTTGGATATTTCTTATCTTCACTTAATAAGTGTTCTTGTGACATTTATCATGATATACTGACACCAAGTCTCACATGACCACTCTTTCCCATGTGTCTACCATGTTCAAATCAAATAACATAATTTTGCATAAATGGTACATACTAAGGGAAGAAGTGAAGTGAAGTCACTCAGTCATGTCAGACTCTCTGTGACCCCATGGACTACAGCCTACAAGGCTTCTCTGTCCATGGAATTTTCCAGGCAGGAGTACTGGAGTAGGTTGCCATTTCCTTCTCCAGGAGATCTTCCTGACCCAGGGATTGAACTCAGGTCTCTCACATTACAGGCAGACACTTTACCTTCTGAGCTACCAGGGAAGCCCCAAGAGAAAGGTGGGAGGAAAAGATAAAGTGTGCTCACTATTGCAAGAATGTTTTGCATAATAGAAAAGGGTACATACAATGTTACAAGGTTAATCGTGGTGTTACAGAATCAGGGGCAATTGTTCAACAAAGAAGTAAATGAGATCAACTTCAAATTTAGCGTCTCATTGTATCAGTGAAGGATGGTACCAATAGCTCCAATTCTTTTTAAGAAATGTATGGCGGCTGCTGCTGCTAAGTCGCTTCAGTCGTGTCCGACTCTGTGCAACCCCATAGACAGCAGCCCACCAGGCTCCCCCATCCCTGGGATTCTCCAGGCAAGAACACTGGAGTGAGTTGCCATTTCCTTCTCTAATGTATGGCTATGTATGAGTAAATCTGTAAAATGCATGTACAAATCCTCAGTGTGCTCTTTATCTTTACCCAGGGAGCTCCATTTTTACCAAGAAACATTCAAACATTGTTGCAGAAAGATTTTTGCTTCCTTACTATTCCTTACAAGGTCTTAGAAGGCAATACATTTTCTTTTTAACCCAAATCACGCAAATTGCTTCAATCTCTGCTGGGCAATCACTGCAGAAGGATTCCCTAATCTCTGCTCTAAGACTACTGGTGACTGAGTACCCAGCATCATTAACCCTGATGGTAAAAACCACCCTGTTTTTCAAGGCTTCAAGGGAAAAGAAAAAGCTCTCTTGAGCAGTATTAATGTGGCTTGTTTTGGGTGACTTTAGAAAGTGAATGAGGCCCAGAAGGCAGAAGTTATAAAGTTAAAACGTATTCTGTTCAAAATGGAAGAGATGTCTTTCAGAGGAACCCTTTTTATTCCATTCTGACTTGTCTATCACCCCCTAGTCTATCTTTTACTTTAATCAAGGATTCTATCAAATATTTGAGTAAAATTCTTTCCTTTTTCCCCCCTTCTGACCAAACTTAAATAAAGCAAGTACATGTTGAAATCTGTGTAATCTTCCCTAAAAATGCAGGCTTTCATGCCTTTGAGCTTCTATGCCCACCAGGCTGAAAATTATTTAAGAGTTTTAGCAAAAAGAAAAATGTAACTAATGAGAGATATTAATAATATTGGACCCCCCCAAAAAAAGAACCCTTTTACCAACCCCATACTAACCAACCAAAGGGGGCTAACCAACCAAACCAAGCCTCTTAAGATACCTGCTTGTTTGCCTCAAAATCTTTTTTTTTTAATGAAGTAAACAAATAATAAGCAAACATATCAACTTTTAGAATCCTATAATATTTCCATCTGTGAAGAAAACAAAATTAAATTTCTTCTCATGTAAAGACTTCCTTGGTGGTTCAGTAGTAAAGAATCTGCCTGCAAACCAGGTCAGGAAGATCCCATGGAGGAGGGTATGGAAATCACCTCCACTATTCTTGCCTGGGAAATCCCATGGACAGAGGAGCCTGGTTGGCTACCGTCCTTGGGGTCACAAAGAGTTGAACACAGCTTAGTGACTAAACAACAACAACATGCACAGACTGAAACTATTATTAAACTATTTGGCTGGCAACCCACTCCAGTGTTCTTGCCTGGAGAATCCCAGGAACAGGGGAGTCTGGTGGGCTGCCGTCTATGGGGTCGCACAGAGTTGGACACAGCTGAAGTGACCTAGCAGCAGTAGCAGCAGCAACACCCTCACAGGCAAGAAATTGTGGGTTTCAGTCTGGATTTAGATTGTTTTGTATGATTTTTCTAGCTTTGCTTTCTTAAACTCACTCATTCTGAGTATAGGTTAGTCTTCTCAGAAACTTTATAAGGTAGTTATGCTGATTAAGAGATAATAAATATAAATTTGCTTGACTATAAATAGACTCTGTCACCTGTTTTTCTCCTTTAACTTCACAAATGACAAGCACACAGACACACATAAGATTCTGTGTAGGCATAAAACATTCACATAGTTTGTTGCAAGCACCAAACTGAAAGACTACATCTGTGCTAAGAATACTACAAGCAGAAAATATGTTTATCAAAATATAGAAATTTATTTTTTAAACCTATAATTTATTTTTCCACTAATTTGAATGTATCTTACATAGAATAAAGTGAACAGCTTTATGTACCTCTCTATGGATTTCTACATAAATCTACAACCATTAACTATCTACTAACAGATCAAGATTTTTTAAGTTTCCACCTACCCAGAAGGCTCTAATACACATCTTTCCAATAGGTACACTGAACCTTGTCCCCAAAATGGTAACCGATATTCTGACTTGTATCATTATTAATTGTTTTGTCTATTCTTGAAAATCACACTAATGAAATCAAAGCACATGTCTTCTTATGTTTTTTTTTTGAGGGGGGGTAGTTAAGCATGGTGTCCACAAAATTCATTCATGAATATTTAGTATTTTTAATGATTTTTTTTTATTGCTAAGCAGTAGAATAACTACTTTGATTCTAATACACACTTGGCTGTTTGGGAAACTAATTGAGAGTATGGACAGACTTCCAACAGACTACCTCCTATACTCCTTCCCAGCACGCAGAAGTCTTTCTTTCTGATCCTCTCTGCTATTTTATCATGGTGAGGATAAGGTTTTATTTTCCATCACTATTATTATCAGAAATATCCCTCTCCCTGTATGTGTTTCAGCACCTTGAAAGTGAAAGTGAAGTCGCTCAGTCCTGTCCGACTGTTTGCAACCCCGTGGACTGTAGCCCACCAGGCTTCTCCGTCCATGGGATTCTCCAGGCAAGAATACTGGAGTGGGTTGCCATTTCCTTCTCCAGGGGATCTTCCCAACCCAGGGATCGAACCCAGGGCTTCTGCGTTGCGGACAGGCGCTTTAACCTCTGAGCTATTAAGGCCCATCAATTTCCAAATGAAAATTTATTCTTCTTTCCCTGATTATCTATCTTTATTCCTCTCCTATTCTACTCTTTATTATTTGTCACAGCAATTTTATTACCTGAAATCACAGAACAATTCTGAATTAAGTTTGAAGTAAGGGCATTATACAAAACAAATCTGTTGCATTATGATCTATCATAAAATCACACTTATGTCAAGACTAAGAGGAATATAGCAGTTGGTAATGAAAATGGGTAAAAATCTACAAATTTAACAGTGATATTAGTGCACAGCTCACCAGTAATAAGCTTTTTTTTTAAATCTATTTCTTCAAATCCCATCTGAGAATCCCAGAAGGTCCTTGCTACTGAGCAATTTTTTTTTAATTTTAATACTTCAGATGAACTCTCTAAACAACTTATTTTAATTGGAGGACATTACCCTAAGGAACATTTAAACCTAAACCACATTGAGGAGCTTCAGACTTAGAATATGCCTTTTGCTGAGGAAGTTGCAATTAAATCATTTCCCTCCTGGAGGCACTGCTTAACATGTCAAAGAAATCTCTCCTGGTGGGAACGAGTAGTAAACCTGAGGAAACTGACCATCTGAACTCTACTGAACTTTTTAAAAAATATTCTTTAGCTTTCATTCTGGACATATCTTTCAGTTTACAGGAGAATATCAGGTTAGGTTGTAATAGCTGTCTCACTCCACTGGTATGTATAATGAGCAGGAGAAAAATGATGTACAATGAACTAGCTGATTGATTTCATGTCACTAGGGAGCTTATAAACCTAAACTTATTATTTTTCTCTTTGTTCACTAGCATTAACCTGCAGATAATATAACAGAGGCAAGTTTGTAAAATTTCAAGGATGTTTTCACTTAAAATTATTTGTGGGAATGGAAATAATTTTCTTAGATTTTCTTGAAATATTTTTATAGTCTATAATCATTTTATCAGATAAACTTTCTGGGGGAAAAAACAGCCTGGATTATTAAATAATGATAGCTACTATTTATTGAACAATTATTATATGCCAGAACCTATGTTTTGTACTATATGAACTGTAATATATGAAATTTTCTTATACTCTTATGAGCTACCAATTCTCATTTTTCCTTAGAAGGAAGGGAGCCAAAGTTCAGAAATGTCAAGCAAAATATATAAGATCACAAGTTTATACCAATTATTATGTGAGAGATATGACTCAAATCTCTGTCTTGTTTCATTTTTGAAAGCTTATGCTCCTGTTGCTACTGCTAAGTCACTTCAGTCATGTCTGACTCTGTGCGACTCCATAGACAGCGGCCCACCAGACTCCCTCGTCTCTGGGATTCTCCAGGCAAGAACACTAGAGTGGGTTGCCATTTCCTTCTCCAGTGCATGAAAGTGAAATGTGAAAATGAAGTCACTCAAGTCATGTCTGACTCTACCTACCTGTAATTATATCTCCAGGAAAATCTCGTGGATGGAGGAGCCTGGTAGGCTACAGTCCATGGGGCTGCAAAGTCAGACATTGACTGAGCAACTCTCACACACACACACACACACACACACACACACACACACACACACACCTTTTGGTGGGTTAGAAAGAGTGAGCAGTTCTCCTATTTGAATATCCATGGGGATGAACTAGATTCTAGCCAATAAGGAACTGGAAATTAATTATACTCTTTTATATCATTGATAATACACAAAATTATGATAGTATTAACATACCAGAGATAATTTTGGGACTCATGTGCACTGTTTTCTTAAAACTAAAGCCTATGTAACTTGAACTGTATTTCATGCAAAATTAACCACAAATTACTGTGATGATAAGATATTTAGGCACACACAAGAAGCGGTTTTTGATAATTTGTTATAAATGTGTCAGAAAATCTGAGAGTCTTTAAAATATGTAGGGGAGAAAAACAATAATAAAGGAAAATAAAAGGAAGGGAAACTAAAGAGAAGAAGGGAAAGACAGAAAGAGAGATAGGAAAAGATGGAGTGAAGCACTCGGGAAGAAAATCATCCTTTACTCTTACTGCCATTTATTTAAATTGACCCCTTTGTTGCTGTTTTTCTTTTCCTGTATTCCTTTTTGATATTGTTTTTTGATGTTTGCTTGTTCGTTTGGTTGGTTTTTTTTTTTTTTTGGATCTGCTTTTGTGGAAGCAGCTCCTTCGCCCTTCCTGCTTGCCCACTGTGGTTCCCCTTAGACCTTAAAAGAACCTAATTATAGGAATGAAGTTAACTAGGGAATTTAACCTAACTCCTGATTTAATGCTCTTTTGAATGCACACCATGCCTTGCCTAACTCATTGATTATTTGCCTAGATTAAAAGAAACATGAGGAATTAAGTAATTAAAGAATGACTGGCTTTCTACCACAAGGCTAAGATAAATTACATGTGGGCAAGGTAACACCTGAAGAATCAGCCAGTCTGTATGCACTGGAGAATGATACAGAATCCAGCCTTCTACCTTGATGATTGACTGAGATTCTTCCTCCCCCTTTTTTCCTTTAAAGACTGTCAAGGTTGAGCAGAATCTCTGGAGTTGGTCTTGGGACATCAGTCCGCCTTCTCCCCAGGTTTCTGGCTTTTCTGATGAAAGGAACTTTTCTTTTTCCAACATTTGCCTTTCAAATATTGGCTTTTGAGCAGTGAGCAGCTGATCCTGAGTCTCACTGCTTGCCAAGCTCTGTTTTTGTAAAGATGCAATTAGATGATTAGATTCTTTACAGTAATGGAAATGAGACCATCCAGTTCCATTGGCATTGTTCAAGAGGAAACCACAAGTATAACATCTTTTGAGCACACCTCTTTTATAGCCCTAGCTACATAGCCCTGTGATATAATATGTGTATTTCAATACTGAAAATAAAATGAGATGTTTCAAGCCACACTGTTTGATACCATTTCCATGTTTGCCACCCTTAGCAAAGGTTCTGCAATAGAAAGTGCTTATTGAATATTGATTTGATGGAAAAGCAAATAAATGAATGAAGGATTGAGTTTGTTTTTTCCAATATTCAAAATCTTGGGAGGTACTCGTATAAGAAAAGGTTCAAATTTCAGTTACTGGATCATCACTCTCATCTTTCAAAAACCCATTTATACCTTTCTTTCTTCAGGCTCTGGTTATTGCACAGTGTTTTACCAGTTTTTCAGACACTAAAATCCTCTCCCTCCTTTAACTGTTATCTGCCCCAGTCCACTCAGTGAAGCCAGAGTTCATCTTCTAGCATTACACTCAGATGGAATTACTCATCTCCTTTCAGTAGTAGCTCATGGCGCTCAGAATAAATTCAAACTCCATAACAAGACCTTTAGAGTCCTCAATCATCTCCATTTCACTTTCTATTCCAGACTTGTTTTTTATAAGTTTTATTACTTACTCTATGCCAGTCTCACATGAACTGCGGAACAAAATCTCTGAACTGTCAATCTTGCCTTTGGCCTTCGCACAAGCTGTTCCCTTGGTCTAAAACCACCATCATGTCCCACCTTTGCCTAAGTAACTACTAGGCTATCTTCAACTTAAATTTCCTCCTACCCTGAGTGGCTTTCCAGGATATCTGTTTGCTGAACTTCTGTATGAAGAAGTGACGAGAAGTGAAAGTAGCTCAGTCATGTCTCACTCTTTGTGAACCCATGGACTATACAGTCCATGGAATTCTCTAGGCCAGAATACTGGAGGGGGCAGCTTTCCCTTCTCCAGGAGATCTTCCCAACCCAGGGATCAAACCCAGCTCTCTCACATTGAAGGCAGATTCTTTACCAGCTAAGCCACCAGAGAAGCTGTATAAATTAGTGTAAATCACTCTCAGATAACTTTATCATCTACCATTGTACGCTAGTTGTCTATCTCTACCCAATATCTTGAAACAATTATGTATTTTAATTTTATGTTTCTATTCCCATTTTGCAACAACTGACCCAATACCTAGTAAGTATTCAAAAGATGCTGATATGATAAGACAAATAACAGTATGGCAAAGCTCCAAAGGTCCTAAGAGCTCACCAGAAGTTCAGTCTTATTTTCTTGTCTCTAATTCTTGATTCTCTCCTGTGAATGTAACTGAAAGCTCAGTTAGAAATGTATTCTCTGCTTTGATTCTTTGCTATCCAGTTCACCAACTGTTTCTCCTCCTTCCAAAACCTCTCCCTTGGACTTTTATAAAAATTCCTGCTCTGTTCTATCCTCTCCTCAGCCCAATGTAGGCAGAAATACTAAGAGTGAAGCAACAAATTGCCTGCCACATGCTAAGTCGCTTCAGTTGAGTCCAACTCTGTGCAACCCCACAGTTGGCAGCCCATCAAGCTCCCCTGTCCCCGGGATTCTCCAGCCAAGAACACTGGAGTGGGTGGCCATTTCCTTCTCCAGATGCATGAAAGTGAAAAGTGAAAGTGAAGTTGCTCAGTTGTTTCCGACTCTTAGCAACTCCATGGACTGCAGCCCACCAGGCTCCTCCATCCATGGGATTTTCCAGGCAAGAGTACTGGACTGGGGTGCCATTGCCTTCTCCATGCCTGCCACATAGGTCAGTGCAAAACTAAGTAAAAAAAGCTACATCGTTCCCAGATAGAAAGCAATATGGTAGAATGGAGTTTGTTGGTAATACCTCTGTACACATTACCTATATCTACACAAGGCAAGTAATGAGAAACGCGATGCCCCAAGTAGATTGAAATAGATATGCAATAAGGAACTTTTGCTTTCTTATCTAGATTATGGCTATGTATAAGGTATACTTAAAACTCATTAGTAAGAACATAATAAGCATCAGTCCCTAAAGGAAGACCTTTCTCTGCATTAGCTTATTAAATTCTCATGAAGCAAATGCCATTACCTAACATTACAGGTAACAAAACACAGCTCTCAAAATTTAAGAAACTTGCCCAGTACCTCACAGCTAAGAGGATTGAGTACAGGCTGCCTCAATATCTTGCTGTAATAAGTAGGCAGTGATATTGAGCTGATCAAGGTGAGAGGAAGACCACCAGATACACTGTTTGTCTGCTTTAAACTGTGGTTCTTGGACTGACAATTGTTTGCTAAAAATCACTTGACAGGAGTAGTTCAGGGAAAATGTAAACAGTAGAAGAAAATGAAAGAAAGACATCATTTTTGTATTTTAACACACAGTATTCTACTGTGAAGTAAAGAGTAGCTATATCTGAGGTCATTAACATCAAATTTTATGAAGTGTTAAATATATATACATACATACACACACAATTTTAAGGTCCTTATGTTATGTAAACTCATGAAGTATGACATATATATTTGGCATATGTATATGTAAGGTATCTATATATAGATAAGGTATATGGATATGTATATTTGGTATAAGGTATATGTAAGGTATACGTATTTCACATGGAGAAAAAATAAGATAAATGTCTTGAAGAGCAATCAAAATAATCAAAAGGAAGCACTTACCATTGGGAGATATTTCTGCACTCTCTAAATACTGGGAAATGAGAAGCCCATTGTATTCGGGGGTAACTTCACAGTACTTGACATAACTGATAAGCTGTAACTCACTTGGATACTGAACATCTATCCATCTCATGTGCTTGGTGTCTCCAAGTCCACAATAAATTCCACTTCTATATACCTATATCTCTTTAAGGCCTAGGAGCATAGTCTAGGTCCAAGTCAGAAAGATGTCGCACCATCCTCAGTCACTCAAGAGCCTCCCCGCAGAGAGCTTTGGTTGAAAGCTACAGCAGAGAATGTTGCTCCCCTACCTAACAGAAGAAACAGGGCCCACGGGAGCCATGTGAGGGGTGATGAGGAAAGTGCAGAGGAGGCAAATTCCTGTTACCATATTACAAGCTGTGATGCACCCCGCAGTGCACGTGCTTAATGCCCCCACAGGAAAACTGTGGTGACAACCGAACATGCGAACATACTATATTCAAGAACACATCAGACTTCTCTGGTGTTTCAGTGGTTAAGAATCTACCTGCTAATTCAAGGGACACTGATTCCATCCCTGGTCCGGGAAGAACCCACATTGCATGGGACAACAAACCTGTGCCTAGAACCGTGCCTAGAACCTGTGCTCTGCAATAGGAGAAGCAATCACAATGAGAAGCCTGCACACAGCAAGGAAGAGTAGCCCCACTGGCCACAACAAGAGAAAGCCCGCGTGCGGCAGTGAAGACCCAGGGCAGCCATAAATAAATAAATAACTATATATTTTAAAAGAACATACCAATCTTTGAGAGTAAATGCAACAAAGAGCAGCAACAGAGATGTGATCAGTCTCCCCAGCCATGCCCTCATAGTGGCGGTGAGCATCAAAGTTTTATCTTGTACAGCCCGAGAGGGCACAATTTATTTCCACGCTGCTGACTGAACTAGCTGCAAGCTGTGAAGAATATGCAAGACGTGGATGTGACATGCAGGCAAGAGGTGACAAGCTTAACAAGAATATAGAGCTAATCAGGTTGATTCTCTTGAAGTTTGTAAAACATTTGTCCATGATATTGGAAAGCAGCAGAGAACTGTTCTTTCTTTAGCAGTACCCACTTCAAATACAGAAGAGCTTTTTGTTTACTGGAAAAGTCCCCTCATATTTGTCTCTGAAACTGTCACTGTAGGGTTACAGCACCCAGGCCACACCAGTTGCAGACATAACAGATAAGCCTGTGTTTGAGAGGCCAAGAGCACAACAGTTGGTCTTTGCTGAGATTCTAGGAGACAGGGATAAGGAGCTTTGGGAGAGCAGCTAAAAGCTGGCCTTGCAAAGCCTATGGTGTTCTCTTAAGACTCCCCTAGAAAATGGTTTGTATATAGAAGGGTTCAGGGACATGTGAACCATCATTTGGAGCACTTGCCATAAAAGAGGCTATTTGAATTTCTCCAAAGTGCTCCTCAAGGTTGAACTCCAGAGATTATGTAGATGCGAGTTCCTCTAATGTTTTTATGCCCTAGAGAGTATCCTGACCATCCAAAGAATTCTCTGCATCAAACAAGAGACTACACTTGATAATCTCAACAGTTCTAAATGTTAAGCTTTTGAGGTTTTCAACTACAGAGGAAAAAGGAGCAGATCTTTTTGGTTTCACTTGCTTCTCTACTTTGTTTGCTCTCCTCCCACTCAGCCCAAGCTGTGGAACTTCACAGAGAAGGAAATCAAGATCAGGGCAACATCAGGAGCCTTCACATGGTCCCCATTTAGGAGCGCCTGTTTTGGTAATGCTGGTGGAAGAAGAAACCCAGCATGTTGACTCAGGACAAACAACCAGAGCATTGCCAGGAGCAGCCTTCATGGACTCAGCCGGAAGTGGAAGCAGCATGGCCGAGCAAGGCATTTCTGACACATTCTCAGAAAGTCTTATCATGTATTTTGCAAGTTCTACAAACACATTCTTGCCCTCAGAAGATACTTCAAGCATAAGCATATCAACAGAAACTTCCAGTCTCTCACCTGTGAGCAATGAGCAAGCAATGGGCAAGTCTGTTGTAGAAAAACAGCTGAAGTTTCTGTAGTGGAATCCCTCAACCCCACCTTGCATACTGACGTTTATATGGTGAACAGGATGAAAGCAAGATGGTCTTTCAACCCAATATTGAATCCCCGTTCCACTGCCCAAAGAAGGAAAGAAAAAGAACTCCCAAAAGACATTTCCATCACCATGGAACTAGAGAGGATAAGTTGATAAGCTGACCTTTCTACTGGTCCTTAGCTTTCTAGAGAGACATTAGAGGTGAGAAACAGGGAAAAGGCCAGACAGAGCAGCTCAGTGGACAAAAGACAACAGATTTACCGGCCCCCCCCCCCACCACAAGACACCAGCCTTAGTCCTACTGGAAAAGGAATCTAGGTTGCCTCAAAATTTTGAGAGGTCTAGTTCAAGGTCTTCAAGTAAGAGCTCCTAAAACAGTAGACCTTCAAAGCTCACCCAATTGTATAAACTAGTCCTAGAGGAGAAAGAGTGCTTCTTTCCTGAAAAAGCTCAAAGTACTTCCTCAGTTCAGTTCAGTTCAGTTCAGTCGCTCAGTCAGTTCAGTTCAGTCGCTCAGTCGTGTCCGACTCTGCGACCCCATGAATCACAGCACACCAGGCCTCCCTGTCCATCACCAGCTCCCAGAGTTCACTCAGACACATCCATTGAGTCAGTGATGCCATCCAGCCATCTCATCCTCTGTCATCCCTTTCTCCTCCTGCCCTCAATCCCTCCCAGCATCAGAGTCTTTTCCAATGAGTTCACTCTTCGCATTAGGTGGCCAAAGACCTGGAGTTTCAGCTTTAGCATCATCCCTTCCAAAGAAATCCCAGGGCTGATCTCCTTCAGAATGGACTGGTTGGATCTCCTTGCAGTCCAAGGGACTCGAAAGAGTCTTCTTTAACATCACAGTTCAAAAGTACTTCCTACTACCACTCAAACTGAAATCTCAGGTCATGCAAATGTAAACCCATCTACATTTCACAGTCTGCCCTTCAAAGTCTGCCGAACTTCATGTTGTCAGAGGTGTACCTCAGGGATGAGTCTCTGGAAGAGAACAGCACTGAGACCATTATGCAGCCAGCCAGTGCGGTAAGGGACTGATCATCACTGGTACCATGATATCAGAAATCAAGGAGAGGTAACTTGAATTCCATTTAAAAAATGAACATGGGCACTAGGGTGCTTCTTTTCTTAAATCAATACATTTATAGGAGAAGAATAATTTGAGATGGCTACACTCTTCCTTTCAAAAATTTTCTTTTGGCCTTTAGGTTTAAGACAGTAAACTCAAACTCTGTTGACTACTGAGTCTGACAAAAGTACTCAAATTAACTGTTCATACTTGATAATCTCCTTTTCTCTGGTTTTTACCTTGTTTCCTTAACACTCAGCTGCAGTTGCTGAGTGGTGAATGTTAGAAATAACTTTTAGAAAGCTTAAACATCTGAAGCTGTTTGGATGAATCATGAATATTTTAATTTTTTGATTTCCACCTAAGTTTAAAATGATCTTAAGGGCCTGTGTTTATAAAACACGACTATTAATAAAGGGTTAAAATGAAAGCCTCATTTTGGCTGCTAGTGAAATAAGAATTTTACACTAATCAGACTATTTGAAAAAGTGCTAATTGGTATTCTCTGTAGGTATTTCTCTGATACTGCCTTTGTAAGATGTGGATTCTTTGGTGATAGAATTTCATTGAGCCCTCCATTTTATCAGAGCCACTGCACACCCAACACACAAAATTTACACACACAATCAAACACAAAGTCACATTCACAGGCACACACAAGCACCTGCCTCTGTGCTATTTAGCTACATTATACATGTGTTATCCACAGGAAAATTGTTATTGCACAGGGATGACAAAGTTTAAAACTATAAAATTATACTTAACATACATTACAGCATGATTAAAGGAAAAGACCATGGAGTTTGGAATCATACAGCCCTGGATCTGAATCCTTACTCATCTCACTGGGGGATCCTTGAGGTCTGATTTCTCAGTTGTGATTATTGAATCAGACCACACATCTAAAGCACCTAGTACACGGCAGTGAGACATTATAAACTCCTCCTTCTCATTAAGTTGCTTAAATATGTATGGCTGGTATTCTAGATATAGTGACCACAAGATCACATAGTCTGGAAAAATAAACTCAATGGAAGTTAACTGATTCTACCCATTATGGGTACTTTCTATATTTGAATGTGCCTTAGATAACTATTTTTGAGAGTTAAGAAACTGCTGAAGTACCTAATCCTAGGTTACATTTTGTTTTTGTTTTTTTTTTTTTAACCTGTTTTGGAGAACTGACGACCACTTTTTAAAAGCTGTAATTCAATAATGCAAGCACCACCAGTGGAATCTCAGACCTACTGTATCTATCCCCTTTACCACCACTTTGAATAATATAATACTGACATGAAATTATATTAAGAACTCACCTTCCTAACCCATGTTGCTCTTACTTCCACAAATGCTAGAGTGTTATTTCAAAATAATTTATTTTACATTTTTTTCTTATCTTCAAAATGTTTCCCAAAGCCTTTCATGTCAAAATATAAATAAAAAGTATATAAGTAGTGGCATATTGGGTTAAAAGTTGAGACTGATGTAGCTGTTCTTGGCTGCTATGAACAATCTCAAGGACTGATATTATTTTTTGAGGAGCATATATCTTTCTGAGGCTACTTATATTTTTGAGAATCATTTTCCCTAACTTTCTTCACTAAATATTACAATGAAAAGAAAAAGCACAATAGGAACGAATCTACACTGACCATCTCAAACTTGTTAGGAGTGTGCAACGCATTTCCATGTTTTATCCAAAAAAATCCTCTGGGGAATGTAACCTCCCCCTTTCACAGATGAGGAAAATTGAGTATGTGAGTTACCTTAGGCACCAACATTCTTGTATATCCCAACATATTAGTTAAAATTCTCAAGGAATTGATTTGGGAATTGAACACAGGCAGTCTTATTGCTGAGTCCTCTCTCTTAACAATTTTTTAAAACCCAAAAAAGTTACTTTCAAGTTCCTTCACTAATTAATGCACCTCCTTTGTTGATGCTTTTATTCTATCAGATTAGTATTTAAGAAATTATTCTTGTTTGGCTTCAGAGGGAGAGGGAGAGGGTGGGAAAATCTGGGAGAATGACAATGAAATCTTAGGCACCAACATTCTTGTATATCCCAACATATTAGTTAAAATTCTCAAGGAATTGATTTGGGAATTGAACACAGGCAGTCTTATTGCTGAGTCCTCTCTCTTAACAATTTTTTAAAACCCAAAAAAGTTACTTTCAAGTTCCTTCACTAATTAATGCACCTCCTTTGTTGATGCTTTTACTCTATCAGATTAGTATTTAAGAAATTATTCTTGTTTGGCTTCAGAGGGAGAGGGAGAGGGTGGGAAAATCTGGGAGAATGACAATGAAACATGTACACAATCATATGGGAGATGAAGCACCAGTCTATGTTCAATACAGGATACAGGATGCTTGGGGCCGGTGTATGGGATGAACCGGGGGGATGGGCAGGGAAGGGAGGAGGGAGGGGGCTTTAACATGGGGAGATCATCTACACCTGTGGCTGATTCATGTCAATGTATGGCAGAACCAATACAGTACTGTGAAATGGGGGAAAACAAACAAACAAACAAACAAATAAATAAATAAATTATTCTTGGAGCTAAACACAGTATGCCAGGTATTTCTCCATTCTTATCAGAGCCAAACTATCTAAAAATGGTGCTCTAAGACATACTCAATTTCCCTGGTAGACACACCAAATCACTGAGACACATTCAACTTTTCTTCACTAGCTCACTTCTTAAAGGATCTCTCATTCTCTACCTGCCTTTGTTTTTCTGGACTTACTGTCACTGCCTTAAATGGTTAAAATGTAAATAAAATTCATAGAGATACAGCACATAATTCCAGGTTATAATCAAGCATTTAAATCTTATTTTTATCATTTAACATAGTTAATTCTCTCATTTCCTGGTCACCTGAAAAATGTGATCACCTTATTATGACATTCTGTGTGTTATCTGAAAATATGCCTAACATGTCAAAAACAATAATAAGATCCTCAGGCCACTTTCCAATACGTGTGGAATTAGTGTGCATGTATGTGTGTGTTTTATAAAATCCAAATTGCAAGCCAGTGCTTTCTTTTATCCTGTGGAAATATCTTGGATATGACGTGATTAACAAGAAAAAATACAACAGAATTAACCCATATCTACTAATGCAGTCTGTGAATAGGAAATTAAAGCAATTTCAAAACAGAAGGAAAATAAAAGAGATTAAGGCAGAAATCATACCCTGTTTATGCTACTTATTCCTGGGCTATGCTAGATGTTAATGAAATGTATAAAAATATCAATTCAGGTCAACCATCTTAATTATAGATGATACTACTTTTAAGAACAATCAAAAGAAGCAATAGTTGAAAATGTTGCTCAACACATTGATAATTAATGAATGTGATAAAAGCCTCAGTCATTTTGAATTCTCTATCCTCAGATTTAGGGTAATTTTTTCATGCCTACTGAATTTTATTCAGACTGTTTAATTTAGTGTGATGAATGCTCAGTCACCAAACATGTCCAACTCGGTGCAATCCTATGGACTATAGTCCATTAGGCTTCTCTGTCCGTGGAATTTTGCAGGAAAGAATTCTGGAGTGGTTGCCATTTCCTCCTCCAGGGAATCTTTCTGACTCAGGGATTGAACTCACATCTCCCACACTGTAGGCAGGCATTTTTTTTTTTTTAACCACTGAGCCACCAAGAAAGCCCTCAGTTTAGTACTGCTGCTACATCACTTCAGTCGTGTCTGAATCTGTATGACCCCATAGATGGCAGCCCATCAGGCTCCCCCGTCCCTGGGATTCTCCAGGCAAGAACACTGGAGTGGGTTGCCATTTCCTTCTCCAATGTTTGAAAGTGAAAAGTTTAAGTGAAGTCACTCAGTTGTGTCCAACTCTTAGCAATCCCATGGACTGCAGGCTACCAGGCTCCTCCGTCCATGGGATTTTCCAGGCAAGAGTACTGTGGGTTGCCATTGCCTTCTCCATCAATTTTTAGTATAAGACATGTTTAAAGGATCTTGGTTTTCAAAATAAAATAAAAAGAGATTAATGCAGATTGGGGAAACACATATTCAATCTCCAATGGAAAGAAAGCTCAAATATTTTTCAACATCTTTTTTTTCCCCCATTCAGATCACACGGCTGTAACTTTGAAAGAAAGAACTGAGCTACTGGCTCTAGTGAGAGGCATTCTAGTCTATGCTTCTGATCATTCTAGTCTATGCTTCTGAACTTCTTACACACCAGACCAACTCAGTGTTTTGTGGTGACACAGATGGGCACGATGGGGTTAGGGGTGGGAGGGAGGTCCAAAAGGGAGGGAATTTATGTATACATATAGTTGATTTATTTCACTGTACAGCAGAAATCAACACAACATTTTAAAGCAACTGTAATTCAATTAAAAAAACAAACAAACAAACAAACAGAAATTGGAAGTCCTGAACATTTTCATCAAAATTTGTTCCACATATCCAGGGGAATCATCCCATTAACTAAGAGGGTTAGCTTTCACACAGAAGGTTGCCTTTTTATTCCCAAAGAAAACAGAGGCATCTGTTCTACCCTTGCCTTGGCTAGACACTCTCATCTGGGAGAACGACTGGGCAAGTGAGTGTCACGTGCTCTCCTTGACTGTATGAACCATAAGGTGATTAGCCAGGAACCACCCCACAGAGAACACTGGCCATAAAGTCAACCCAAAGTAAAGCGGGTCTGAGCTATGGAAGGAATAGAGCTTCCTAGACAAATTATTTGAGCACCTGGGCTTATCCAGTTGCGAAGACATGAAAAAACCCAGCCCCACTTCTTTCAACATATTTTACTGTGAGTTGGATTTCTCTCACTAGCAATCATAAGAATTTTGACCAGCATAATCATCCTCCACTCAACTCTACAGAATTACTCCGATCTCATTCACCACTTCGAGAATATAATAGGGGTGTTTTATATGCATAGTATCATGAGTAATAATTACATTAGATGTCAGGTGTAATATTTAACCTGTTCTTTACCATGGTTTGGGCTTCCCTTGTGGCTCAGCTGTAAGGAATCCACCTGCAATGTGGGAGACTTGGGTCCTAGCCCTGGATTGGGAAGATACCCTGGAGAAGGGAAAGGCTACCCATTCCCGCATTCTGGCCTGGAGGATTCCGTGGACTGTATAGTCCATGGGGTCGCAAAGAAATGGGCATGACTCTGCAACTTTCACTTTTCACTTTACCATGGTTTAAGTAACAGAGAATTTTCCATATGTTCCCATCAATGTGCCCTGATCCTTTTTCCCAGTAAGAAAAGGTAGATAAAACTAGCTCCACCTGGATGCCTTTAAAACCTTAAGACATAACACAACACAGAACAAAAAAAGACATTCGATGTGTTTTTTAAGGTGTAATAATGTCTTCTTAAATCTGCAAGTTTCTATTTTGTATGTAAAATTTTCCCAATTTTTTTTCTTTCTAACCATAAACTCTATATTTTCTATTCATTCATTTACTCTCTTCACCAGTATTT
>SJYC01041858.1:0-44485 GCA_006408675.1 Madoqua kirkii | reverse complement strand
TTCCTCTACCTTTTCTAAAGCCAGCTTGAACATCTGGAAGTTCACAGTTCACAGATTGTTGAAGCCTGGCTTGGAGAATTTTGAGCATTACTTTACTAGTGTGTGAGTTGAGTGCAATTGTATGGCAGTTTGAGCAATCTTTGGCATTGCCTTTCTTTGAGATTAGAATGAAAACTGACCTTTCCAGTCCTGTGGCCACTTCTGAGTTTTCAAATTTGCTGGCATATTGAGTGTAGCACTTTCACAGCATCATCTTTCAAGATCTGAAAGCGCTCAACTGGAATTCCATCACCTCTACTAGCTTTGTTTGTCGTGATGCTTTCTAAGGCCCACTTGACTTCACATTCCAGGATGTCTGGCTCTAGTTGAGTGATCACATCATATTATTTTAAAATTTTGTAGTTGTTTAAACACCAAAGATAAGCCAGGAATAGAATACAGCTTCCTGACTCCCCTGACAATGCTCCTTCTTAATAAAAACTTATTTCTTTTAAATAGTAATACTTATTTTCTTTTATACAGTGCCACCCATTTCCAAACTTGGGAAGATAGATTAAAAACTGCATTCTCTTGCCTAGAAGTAACAATATTGCCCAAATATTAGTCTACTCAAAGAGAAGGGTGGGGAATTCTTTCCAGTGTGTACAATTTATCAGGGAGGCACAAAAATATCACTCTCATTTACTGAAACATAGTTATAAAGCACATTTATATCATCAAAGACAGCATTTAAAAATTAAACTTCTCTTTAAAATATATATATTTACTAATTGAAAAGAGATTTGCAACATTTTGACAATAATAGCCTATGAAGTTTTAATTAACTTTAAGAAAAGTGCTGAAATGGCTTAGTTTTTGTCAGCGATACCAGATATATATTTCAGAAAGACATGGGCTACATATGGAGAGACCTTGAGCCTCACCTCAGTTCTGCACCTAACCTGCTTGGTCACCTTTGATAAATTCTCAGCTTCTGAGTTTGAAAATTCAACTAGTCCAAACATATTTTTAAATATGCAAGGGATAAAGTTTCACATTTTCTTAAAATTGGGACATTTGCTCACTTGGTACTCAATTCCAAAGGCAAAGCAAGATTTACATTGATACCTGTCATCATTATCCACACAAACCTAATCACTTATCCATTGGTTCATGACTTTATTTTTACTTTCTTCATTTGGTCTACTCCTGCATTTCATTTATGCTGAATAAAAAGCCAATATTTTCTCTAAAGGGGCAGATAATAAGTATCTTATTAACTCATTTCAGAGGGGAAGATAAATAAACATCTTCTGCTTTGTAAGCTACACAATCTTTGTCAGAATAATTCAATTTTATTATTATACTGGAAAGTAGCTGTAGACAGAACATAAACAAATAGATGTGATTCTGATACAATAAATTTATTCACCAAAACAAAAAGAAAGAAAAGCCTAGGAGCCATATTTTGCCCAAGAGCTACAAGATTGACCCCTGCTTTAAACAAAAAAAAAAAAAGAAAGAAAGAAAGAAAGAAAGAAAGAAAGAAAGAAAAATTGAATGAAACAAGTGGCACCATGGTAATCTTTTTACATGATTATTGTTTAATCCTCATACACACAATGCCATGCATTTATGTGCAGAATATGGCAGAAAATGAGATACAGATTTCTCATTCTCACATGTTTTACATTTTTATATAGGAAGAAATTCAACAAATTAATATTAAATAAGTAAATTATATCAAGAAAAAGTAGCATAAAGGCATAGAATGTGATAGAGTACTCTTTCGCATGTACTGATTAATCCAGAACTTCTTTCTGATAAACACTTTGGCAGAGACCTCAATGAAGTGAGGACATGCTCCTTACAGATATCTGTGGAGGAGAGCTTCAGGAAGAAGAGAGAGAAAGGGAGAAAACTTAAGGACTTTGAGCTGGGAGTATATTTGCTCCTTTAAAGGAACAATTGGGAGTTTTATGTGAGAGAAATGAAGTCAGTAAGATGAATGGAGACATCCCTTGCTCATATCCCCTTCCTGCCCCCCTCCTCCAACAATGATAATTTGGCATTGCTGCAAAACACAAAAGTGTACTATGGGAGCTTTAAGGATAAAAGTTGGAGACTGTGAACCC
Organism: Madoqua kirkii; assembly: GCA_006408675.1. Classification (NCBI taxonomy): domain Eukaryota; kingdom Metazoa; phylum Chordata; class Mammalia; order Artiodactyla; family Bovidae; genus Madoqua; species Madoqua kirkii. Next base: position 42,371 of record SJYC01041858.1, on the reverse strand, counting down.
TCAGTGTAGTCCAAGATCAACAAAAGACACTTCGAGAGCTACTGGAGAAGGCAGATTCCCACCCACTTGATTTACTGACTATGGTCCCGGGTTCTGACCCCGGAAACAGTTTTGTACTGTTTGGCTTTCTCTGGCCTTGGATCTGTCACCAGCAACTTATACCAAAGGACCTGGTAGGAGTTGAGCCAGTCTCAGCTGGACCTGAAGTGGCTTGTGAACTGAGTCCAACCCTCTCAGGTCCTGCAACTCCTAAAGGTCAGTTCCCAAACTCAGTCCAGCTGTCAATTCTGAAAGGACTCTGGAGTTGATTACCTACTTTCTGCCCATTACTCCTTGAGAAATATGCTATCTGAGCAAATGGGGAGAAATTTGGTTCAGAAGGAGCAGGGTAGAAGATAACAAAGGTAATGCTTACAGACACACAACACACAACGCTCTACCAACTGCTCCAACACTCTCCTTGAGGTTACAGGCCAGCTCGCCTGCATGCGTGCTAAGTCGCTTCGGTCGGGTCAGGCTCCTCTGTCCACAGGATTCTCTAGGCAAGAATATTGGAGCTGGTTGCCATTTCCTTCTCCAAATCTAGCTTGAGGACATTCCTATTTTAGGATATCACGGATTTGAGGAGTCTGCCAATGATCTCCCTACCTAATCAGGTTACACCTTCCCAGTTCAACCCAGTGTCCTCTGGAATACTTGTAGCAGGTATTAGGATGGGACAGAGCTAAAAGTCAGAGCCAGTAGTTGGTTGAGTCCAGAAGCCAGAAGCAAACTCTGCACCAGCCTGAGCACAACAGAACATCAGTTGACTTGCAGGTCAGTTTGGTTTCTACATTCCCTTTGATTATAACACCAGAAAATTCATTAATTTTATTAACATTTAATTCCTAGAGTATGAATACCCTTTGCTAATCATAGTTATGTCAATATTTTTCAAAGTATATTTTTATAAACGCGTCATCATTTTTATAAACAATGTATCAATGATTATCAAGTGAAGAACACATCTTACATCAAAGCTATAGCAGACAAACCCCAGTCTCTGAGTGGTAGGACTCTGAGGTATGTTTCATACTATTATGCAGGTTTTCTCACTGGATTAAGCCCCAGCTATCCACAGTGGTAACTGTCTGCTAACACAACTTTACAGGCTCTCTATATTCTCCTAACTTCTCCGTGTGGGGCCTTTCTGGAAATACCTTGCAAATATATTATTTAAGTTTACATCTTTGTGCCACAATCTGACTCTGGAGGATTCCAACATAAGACAAAGCTAATATAGGACTCTGATGTGCATTTAGTATGTTGCAAAGGGGAGGGGGGCACCCTTGTTCTTTGCAGTGGTCCTCAACATTTTGGTACCAGGGACCAGTTTTGCAGAAGACAATTTTTCCATGGACTGGGAGAGGGGGATATTTCAGGATGATTTAGGTGCAGTACACTTATTATATATGTCATTTCTAATCCAATGCTGCCACTGATCTGACAGGAGCTACTGGACTGTGGTCTGGAGGTTGGGGACACCTGCCTTAGATCATATCCTTAGGTTCTTTGACCAATACAGTTAGGTTAGGAGTTTGGTTGGTAAATTATTTAGACTGGAGTTTTAGCCAAAGTTCCTCCATGTATTAGTTGTACGACTTTGGTAAAGTCAATCAGTATCTTCTAAGCCTCAGATTCTTCATCTGTCTGCACACTAACGATATTCTCTCCATCTCTCTTATTTTTATTCTTACTCAAAAACACCTGGGGTTTTAAATCCTACAGCTTTTCCAGTCATGCCTTTCTTATTAAAATCTTAAATACATACCAATCTATCTGAACATAGGTTTCACACAGAATATGTCTTTTATTTATTTTGTACTTTGTATTTATTTGTACTTTTTATTTGTGTTGTACTTTCCCTACTGTTCTGGATAGAAAAATCAGTATAAAGACAGGCATATTAATTTCATTACTGTAATTTAGACAGGGAAGCCTGTCTACATTTTATTCGGTTAATACAGGACATTTTCTCCTGCTATAATCATTGGCCCTGCTTCTGTAATAATGCTAATGATAACTAATGATAAATATTTCTACCACTGTATTACTATTTTTTGAGGACTTAATTTAAATTCTATAGAAACACAAAATTCCTACAAGACAGGTACTGTTTTCCTTATTAGTTATGAAAACCAAAGTCTAGTACAATAACGATTTACTTCGTTTCACAGCTAAAAATCACTGGAGCCATTATATGGGACTAGAGCAAGAACTATTTGAAACAAGCTGATGTGTATTTCATTAAACATGTTATATTTTATCACCTTTCTCATCTTATACTTCTACCTAATACTAAATACTGACATACAGATCAATGAAGAACAAATGGTATATAGTAAGTAGTCAATAACTGGTCGTTTGCAATATAGATATTACTACAATAATTATTTTAAAAGTATATCTTGAGAATTCATAAGACTTGTCAAATGTTATTTATTTCTATTTATTCTATTTCTATTTGTGGAAAGAATCACACATATCTAACCTTGGGAATCCAATACACAGACATGTGTCTGATATCGAAATATCTGAGCTTTGGAATCTATATTTAATCAAATTTTGATTTTTTTCTATAAAAAGAGCTCCATTCTTCTATGTTATTACTAGAACAGTCACCACAGCAAAAGTGTGCATACAGTGCCCACACTGTCTAAGGGTGGTTAGGCTGTAGTTCAGCCTCATCATTAAATTCCTTTCCAGAATCCTTTGCTTGTCATTTTTTTGTTTTTGCTTATAGCTTCCAAATAAGACTTTTACTGTATTTCAAAAATTCTGAAAAAATTTAATAGCCTCTGATAACATGCTTTAGGAGAAGTCACTGGCACCGGAATCCAGTACTCTTGCCTGGCAAAGCCCATGGACAGAGGAGCCTGGTAGGCTGCAGTCCATGAGGTCACTAAGAGTAGGACATGACTGAGCAACTTCACTTTCACTTTTCACTTTCATGCATCAGAGAAGGAAATGGCAACCCACTCCAGTACTCTTGCCTGGAGAATCCCAGGAACGGAAGAGCCTGGTGGGCTGCGGTCTATGGGATCGCACAGAGTTGGACACGACTGAAGTGACTTAGCAGCAGTAACAGCAGCAGCAGCAGCAGCAGCAGCAGCAGCAGCAGATAACATGATTTTCCCTTTAAACAATACAGTCTTCTTTTCGAAACCAAAATTTTTCAGTATCCAACAACAGGAATTAATAAATGGCAAAGGCTTAAAAGATTAATCAATGAAAATAAAATATAGGAAACTTTGGATTTTGAAAACTCGATGCAAATACCTGGAAAATTCTGGGTTACTTTTGTTTGCCTCAAACAAATCAAAACTTAAATATTTCCAAATTATCTTATGTGATTTCCCATATTTCTGTTAACTGAACTAAGAAAGAAATGGAGTTCTAAATCATGTGTTTACTTCGGTGACTCAAATGAATTGTTCTAACCATTAATTTGTGGTAACACACAATCAACAACAACAAAAATGGAATCTACACTTTTTTTAACAAGATTTTGCTGTTCTCCTTGAAAGGGTAGAATCTATAATCCAATTAGGCTTACTTATTCTTCATACGCATTTCTTACATTTATGTTAAGGAAAATATTTTCTCCACTTTAACAGTCCTTCAGTTTATTTCATTTCAGTTCAGTTGCTCAATCATGTCTGACTCTTTGTGATCGCATGGACTGCAGTACTCAGCCTCCCTGTCCATCACCAACTCTCAGTGTTTACCCAGACTCATGTCCATTGAGTCCATGATGTCATCCAACCATCTCACCCTCCGTTGTCCCCTTCTCCTCCCACCTTCAATCTTTCCCAGCATCAGGGTCTTTTCAAATGACTCAGTACTTCACATCAGGTGGTGAAAGTAATCTTAACTCACTCCAAATTTAGTTTGTAGACTTTAAACTTGATCAACCGTCCACTGAATTAGGATTAAACACATACACATGCTTGTTTCTTAACTGTACACAAATGCTTGTTTCTTAATTTCTATAAAACCTTTCAAATTCAGTACTAAATAGTAAACTATTGATAATGAAAAATGTTCCCTTAAGAATCGTAAGTTCCTTGTATAATCAAATTGGACAGAATACATTTTTTTCCTATATATTGCAACATTATTTCTTACATATCACTCTGTGATGGATTGTATTGACAAAAATATGCATAATTTAGGTGTCATAAAAACAAGAACTCCAAAAATGTATCATCTGAATTATAATTTATCCTACAACAGAACAACTCCTTTTGAATGTAGATGACTAGCAAAATACATTTAGCACAATATATTTAAATAAAAGTGCATTCTCAACCAATGTTTCTCAAAGACTAATTCAAGATTCTATAGAGGGAAGAAAAGTGTTGCAATATAGATGCATGTTTATCATATTGAATCACAGCTGAAATTGCAACTTGGGACTTTGGGAAGTTTTTAATTTTAATCTTTTTGTTTTGTTCTTTCTCATGAAATATTCAATTTCCAGTGACAGCTCCAGGGTACATTTGAAACTTTTAAGACATGGCAAGAAACCCAAAGAAAAAGAATTTTAATTCTTACCACAATTTTTTAAACACAAACCAACTTTTAAATGACTTGAAAAAGGAAGAGTCACAACATTCAAAAGTTCAGTTTGCATATGTGCTCAACTTCAACCCTCATGAAGAATATTAAAGATAAACATTAAGCAAACAAACCATATAGAGGAAGTATAAACTGGAAAATATTATAGTATTTTAAAGTATAGAGAATTCTTGTTTTTCATATATAACATAAAGAGGCCTTTTTAAAATGGTATTACAGTTTCTACAGAAATAGAGTATTTTATGTTTTCCTAATATTTCATCTTAAGAAGAGAGGCTACTTTGGGTACATCTTCATCACAATGAACAATTTTATAATCATCCATATCCCAGGTTTGCCAGAAAAATAATAGAAGTATTAGATTGCTTCATCTCTGGAGGAGAACCAACTCTTAGGACTCTTCCCTTGTTCTTCACCTTTTTTTTTTCAGAATGTGTTTTGGGTTAAAAGAAGGCAGGAGAGTCAGCTTACTGTAGAGCATTGTTATCTTCCTAAAACCTTCGTGGTTGGGGATGTGCTGCTTATTGAAATATACCAAGGATGCTTGCCAGGGCAAAGTGCCATTTATTCCCTTGCTAACATGATAAGCTGTCACTAGGTGTAGGATTCACCAGAGTATAAGTCTATTCTCAAAAGATTCTGCACTAATATATATGAGATGTATCTTGACAACATCTTGAGAAATACTCTTTTCTGACAATAGTCAGAAGGTGGCCCAGCTGGTGATTTTTCCTGATTTGCACTCACTATTAAGAAAGCAATCAGAAAATCACCTCTAGAGAGTCTGCAGATTGAGTGTCCATCCTCGTCAACAGAATCTCAGTTGTGTATCACTTTAGAAACACGTTTCTGAAACACTTTGTGTTTGTTTATAGGTTTATAGAAACCTATAAATTGAACAAAATAGTGTTTTAATTATTTTTGTGAACCTAGTATTGTTTTAGGAGCAATTTATGACACCAAGGAGGAAAAGAACAATGTCTTATTTTTCCTAAGAATGGTTTATAACCTAGACTCACCTGACAATAGCTGTGAACATCTTAGTTCTGAATATGAATATTTATTTATTGGTAGTATTATATGAACTATAATGGCCATATTTCATAATGGTGAAGTCAATGAAACAGACTGAAAAGTAGTCTATCATTTGTGAGTTGATACATTTAAAAATTTTTCACAAGAAAATGCAAATTAGGTTGTATTGCTATGTATTTAATAAAATGTTTTCATGGAGGGAAAAGCTACAATTACTTGCAATTGAGATTATCTCTGAAACTATGGAATGTCATTTTGAAGAGATGATTCAGATATCAAAATGGGCCAAACAAATTTCACATGTCTTAAGATTAGTATTTGGTCAAAAAGTGAGATAAAGAAAAGTCAGGCAGAAGAAGAAAGACTGGAGAAATGAGAGGACAGTGAAAAGAGCTCCAGGGTAGAGAAAGTGTTCAGTTGGAGGAAAATAGAAAACACATTTGGCCATGAAAGCCAGTGTAAGACTTCTGGACTATGATGATGGATAGTAGACACTCTGATATGTCACCCCGATCCCTCCTTTCTTGAGGACCTGTTGATCCCACTGCTGGCAGTCTGTCAGCAGGCATCTTTCAGCTCTTTCAGCAATTACCTCTACTGCAGAAAGCCACCTTGATCAAAGTCACACATACCATAAAAGATCAACGTGGGAACATAAATCTGATCATCTGAACATCTTGCCTTAATTTGGGATGATTCGCAGGGCCATTCTCGTTCTGGAATTTGCTGAGAAGTTGGGCACAGGTGCTATTACAAATCCATCACATTTTGACTTCTCTGTCCACTCTTGCTCTCTCCTCCCTTACAGAGGTACGGATCCCAAGTTTTCCTTCATATAAATTTTCTACAAATCATAGTCCATCTTAGCTCTCCCAGGAGCCCAACTGTGACTCTGTAGGGATGACAAGAAAGAATATTTGGCAAAGATGTCGATGAACAAATTTTGCTTATTTCCTGCAAGGAAGGGATTGCAATAGGATCTGAAGCGAAAACCTCTTCAGTCTTTTAAGCTATGTTACGCTCTGAGAGAAGCAAAAAATTATTATTAACGTCCTCTCCTCTCTAACCGTTCATCTACTTCACCAGAAGGGTAGTATGTTTTCTGAAAATTAATGAGTCAATGTACATTATCTTTATTTTAAAACCACTGAAGAACTGAGGTTGTGCTTGTGGCTTCCCAGACCTTAGAAAAGTCATAGCTTACTTCATATCTAATTATGTCATGCTTTTACAGCTAACTGTGCCACAGTTAATTTTGTATTTTATAAAATGTCTCTTGAATCTAAGTAAATATTCATGTCCTTATTCTTATGTCTTGAGGTAGTATGAGAATTAAAAAAAATTATACTTCTTGAAATAAAGGTTAATGGAAACTCAGGTTAAAAAGTAGAATCTCTCACTACTAGCTATATGGTATTTACCAAATCTCTGTCATTATTACATTTTAATCTTCCCTCATAAGGTTAATCAGTTTAAGTTAAATAGCTTACATAAGTCACTGATAACTCCATAGAGAAGGATAAAAACTACTTTTTCATTTTATTTGAAAATTTGATCTATTAGTAATTGGGAGTGCTTTATTGAGAAGCATTCTGAATCTACAGCTTAGCTTTTTTCTGTTTTCAGCAAATACTCTTATAACTACCAGCAGATTGTTGAAGCTGACTTGCAAGGCAAACCTCGGAGATAACACAAGTTAGGTTCTAGACTACCACAATAAAGCAAACCTCACAATAGAGTGAGTCACACATTTCTTTTTTAGTTTCTTGTGTGTACAAAATTATGTTTAGAATATAGTATATTCTTTTAACTGTGCAATAGCATTATGTCTAAAAAAACAATGAACAGATCTTAATTTTAAAATATTTTATTGCTAACAATTGCTGACTGCCATCTGAGCTTTCAATGAGTCACAACAGCAATACCAAGGATCACTGATCTCAGATCACCATAATAAATGTAATGATAAGGAAATGTCTGAAATAATATAAAAAGTACCAAAATGTGACACAACGACACAAAGGGAGCAAGTGCTGGTGTGCCGTATTTATTTAAAAAAATAAATAATGAAGACTTTCCTGGTGGTTCAGTGGCTAAGACTCCAGGCTCCCCACTCAGGGGGCCCTGGGCTCAGTTCCTGGTGGGACAACTAGACCCCACATGCCACAACTAAAGATCCCATGGGCTGCAGCTACAGTTCCCAACATGCCACCCCTGAGGTAAAGAAAAAGAGAGAAGAAAGGGAAGTTGCTTAGTCGTGCCCGACTCTTTGCGCCTACCAGGCTCTTTCATCCACAGGATTTTCCAGCAAGAATACTGGAGTGGGTAGCCATTTCCTTCTCCAGGGTTTCCTCCTGACCCAGGGATTGAACCCAGGTCTACTGCATTGTATACGGTCTGAGTCACCAGGGAAGGCACAGCCAATAAATAAATATATTAAAAATAAATAATATAAATGTACAATTATATATTTTTTAATGTAAGGAAATTCCAAATTTATTGCTTCCTAATTGGTTTTTTTACTACATTTCAATAATATCTATGCTCTTGAGGTCATTTATATCTATTATATCTATATAGTGAAAATCTGTGTTCCAAATGCTACTGGGAAATTCCTTCCAACACATTTAGTGACACTGCACTGAACCTTGAAATTGACCATAGTGGGGTTATTTGTAACAAATACTACAAATCAAACCCCTCTCCATCCTGACGCCTCCTGCTCCTAAGTTGCTTCAGTCGTGTCCGACTCTGTGTGACCCCATAGACGGCAGCCCACCAGGCTCTGTCATCCCTGGGATTCTCCAGGAAAGAGTAATGGAGTGGAGTGCCATTGCCTTCTCTGACTGCCCCATAGAGCCAGTTATTAAACATTTATTAGCACACAACTAGGGCTTCCCTGGTGGCTCAGAGGTTAAAGCATCTGCCTGCAATGCGGGATACCCAGGTTTGATCCCTGGATTGGGAAGATCCCCTGGAGAGGGAAATGGCAACCCACTCCAGTATTCTTGCTTGGAGAATCCCATGGATGGAGGAGCCTTGGAGGCTACATTCCACAGTGTCACAAAGAGTCAGACACAACTGAGCAACTTCACTTCACTTCATAGGATGCTTGAAGGCTTCCCAGGTGGCTCAGAAGGTAAAGAATGTGCCTAGAGTGCAGGAGATGCAGGTTCAATCCCTGGATCAGGAAGATCCCCTGGGGGAGGAAATGGCAACCCACTCCAGAATAATTGCCTAGTAAATCCCATGAACAGAGGAGCCTGGCTGGGTACAGTCCATAGAGTCACAAAGAGTAGATGTTCAGGCTGGATTTAGAAAAGGCAGAGGAACCAGAGATCAAATTGCCAACATCTGCTGGATCACTGAAAAAGCAAGAGAGCCCCAGAAAAACATCTACTTCTGCTATTAACTATGCTAAAGTCTTTGACTATGGATCACAACAAACTGTGGAAAAGTCTGAAAGAGATGGGAATACCAGACCACCTGACCTACCTCCTGAAAAATCTGTATGCAGGTCAGGAAGCAACAGTTAGAACTGGACATGAAACAACAGACTGGTTCCAAATCAGGAAAGGAGTACATCAAGGCTGCATATTGTCACCTTGCTTATTTAACTTATATGCAAATTACACCATGAAAAACGCTGGGTTAGATGAGGCACAAGCTGGAATCAAGATTGCTGGGAGAAATATCAATAATCTCAGATATGCAGATGACACCACCCTTATGGCAGAAAGTGAAGAAGAACTAAAGAGCCCCTTGATGAAAGTGAAAGAAGGTGAAAAAGTTGGCTTAAAACTCAAGATTCAGAAAACTAAGGTCATGCACCTGATCCCAGCACATTACGGCAAATAGACGGGGAAGCAATGTAAACAGTAACAGACTTTATTTTGGGGGGCTCCAAAATCACTTCAGATGGTGCTTGCAGCCATGAAATTCAAAGGTGTTTGCTCCTTGGAAGAAGTGTTACAACCAACCTAGACAGCATATTAAAAACCAGAGACATTACTTTGTCAACAAAGGTCCATCTAGCCAAAGCTGTTTTTTCCAGTAGTCATGTCTGGATGTGAAAGTTGAACTATAAAGAAAGCTGAGCACCGAAGAATTGATGCTTTTGAATTGTGGTTTTGGAGAAGACTCTTGAGAGTCCCTTGGACTGCAAGGAGATCCAACTAGTCTATCCTAAAGGAAATCAGTCCTGAATATTCATTGTTAGGACTGATGTTGCAGCTGAAACCTAATGTGAACAATTGACACATTTGAGGAGACCTTGATGCTGGGAAAGACTGAAGGCAGGAAGAGAAGGGGATGACAGAGGAAGAGATGGTTGGATGGCATCAACAACTCAATGGACATGAGTTTGAGTAAACTCCAGGAGCTGGTGATGGACAGGGAGGCCTGGCATGCTGCAGTCCATGGGATCGGAAAGAGTCAGACTGAGCAACTGAACTGACTGATAAGATACTTATTGTATGATAATGTTGTAAGTGCCTGTATGTGTGCTCTGTCACTCAGTCATGTCCCTGAGTCTCTTGTGTCTCCTGCATTGCAGGCAGATTCTTTATCACTGTGTGACCTGGGAAGCCTATTGTAAGTGATGAATTCATATCAAATGCTTTAATTAGATATCAGCAAGTTTGTGGAGTAGCTGTTACTATGATGTTGTTGTACAGATGAGGAATCTAGGACAAGTTGTTTGATCCCTCAATCTCCATGGCCCACACTTTGAAAGTGGTGAAGCCAGGATCTGAATCTAAGCAAACTCTGCCTCACAGACTGCTCCCAAACACTTTAATGTGCTTTACACTTAGGTTGATGGTCATCTCTGCCAGGGAAGAACTGAAAAACAGCCAGAGCCATCTTACTGTGTATCCTAGTCTATGCATGTGACATTCCCCGGGATTACACAGAGCATAGTCTGATATGTTACGTCTGTGCTTCAGTGTCCTCATCTGAAAAATGCGGGCAGCAATAATTTCTATTTCTGTCTAACTGAGGTTGAAATGAGGTAATATTTGCAAAGTGTTTATCATAGCATCTGATATTTAGCAAGTTTCTTATTTAATCTCATGTGCTTTCTTACTATTTTGTTCTATGTGCTGTGAACAAAGATTATCATTTTGTATAACTAAAACAACATTCAGAAAACAAAGATCTTGGCATCTGGTCCCATCACTTCTTGGGAAATAGATGAGGAAACAGTGGAAACAGTGTCAGACTTTATTTTTGGGGGCTCCAAAATCACTGCAGATGGTGACTGCAGCTGTGAAATTAAAAGACGCTTACTCCTTGGAAGAAAAATTATGACCAACCTGGATAGTATATTCAAAAGCAGAGACATTACTTTGCCAACTAAGGTCCATCTAGTCAAGGCTATGGTTTTTCCCGTGATCATGTATGCATGTGAGAGTTGGACTGTGAAGAAGGCTGAGCGTTGAAGAATTGAGGCTTTTGAACTGCGGTGTTGGAGAAGATTCTTGAGAGTCCCTTGGACTGCAAGGATATCTAACCAGTCCATTCTGAAAGAGATCAGCCCTGAGATTTCTTTGGAAGGAATGATGCTAAAGCTGAAACTCCAGTATTTTGGCCACCTCATGAGAAGAGCTGACTCACTGGAAAAGACTCTGATGCTGGGAGGGACTGTGGGCAGGAGAAGAAGGGGACAACTGAGAATGAGATGGCAGGATGGCATCATGGACTCGATGGATGGGAGTCTGAGTGAACTTTGGGAGTTGGTGATGGACAGGGTGGCCTGGTGTGCTGAGATTCATGGGGTCACAAAGAGTCGGACATGACTGAGAGACTGAACTGAACTGAACTGATAGCAATTTTATAGAATCAATGATCTTTTGAAAATTAAGGAAACATGTTAGAGAAAGAATGATAAGAAATATAGTAGATAGTTCAGAAAAAGTGGTTATGAAAGAGAGAATTCTGAGGAAATAAAAGGTATGGAAAACATGAAAGAGAATATATATGACAGAGAAAAAATATGGACTTCAAATGAAACCAAAGAGAGAAATGAAGAAGGAACATAGAACATTTCATAAAATTCCTAAATAATCTTATGCTGATAACGCTATTATTAACAAATTTCAAGATAACTTATAAACAGGGCAGACAATTCCACCTGCCTTTAACACATACTATTACAATTCTCTCCATATACTCTTGTATTGTACTTAGAAGTGTTTGCCATATGATAAGAAATATAGTAGATAGTTCAGAAAAAGTGGTTATGAAAGAGAGAATTCTGAGGAAATAAAAGGTATGGAAAACATGAAAGAGAATATATATGACAGAGAAAAAATATGGACTTCAAATGAAACCAAAGAGAGAAATGAAGAAGGAACATAGAACATTTCATAAAATTCCTAAATAATCTTATGCTGATAACGCTATTATTAACAAATTTCAAGATAACTTATAAACAGGGCAGACAATTCCACCTGCCTTTAACACATACTATTACAATTCTCTCCATATATTCTTGTACTTAGAAGTGTTTGCCAAGAGAGACTGAGATTTTTGAAAGCAGGAGTCATATCATTTTATACCTGCTCAAATTTCCATCATTTAGCAGCCTCTGTAACATAGACAGAACTCAATAAAAGTTGAAGTTAAATATTAAAGTTTGAAACATTTAAATAAATATGCCATGTCTTATGAATTCTCCATAACACAGATGCATTTAAAAATATATGTATTCTTATTATCCTTCAATTTCATTTTATGATGATTTAGAAGTTGGTGACTATTCTACAAAATGGTATGCTGAAAGAGAATCTACATTTTATGGCATATTACTCAAAATTAATTTTTATTGAAAGTATTTGCCCTAAGTAATGATCATCAAAAACTGAAAAGGAGGGATGGCAGAAACAGTTGCTGTGCTTCTAAGTTGGTAGTTGCCTACAGATTCATTCTACTCAAATTACTTTAGGTCTGGCACATTTTCACTAAACTCACATTATTAAAAATGCAAAATATGCCAAGACAGATACTGAAGTATTTCAGTGTGAGTTGCACTAAAAGTTTTACTGGTACACAATTATGAAATATTCAATAAATGTAAAGCATAAATATAAACATTATTGCATAACATTTTTAGTAGAAGAAAACGGGACTTTTCATAAGTTCAGATGAGATATGATGATGATTAGTTATTGAAATATACATCACAGCAATATTCCAAATAGGAGGAAACCCCTGACTTCAGCATCAGAAGGCAGCATGCTCCTTGTCATTGTGCTTTCAGGTAGGTTCTGGTTGAAACTTCTACTTGTCATAGATGGTGGAGGGACATGTATGCAAGGGGAAGGAAACTGGAGCAGCATTTGGCCAGTAAGCTTTTCCATGAATACTGTCATATGAGTACTTTTAAACAAATATTTATTGGCTTATTTGGCTGTGCCAAGTGTTAGTTGCAGCACACAGGATCTCTGGCCTCTGTTGTGGCATGCAAGATCTTTTTTGGAGAGGGAGGGAGTGTATTTGCTTTACAATATGTTGTTAGTTTCTACTGAACAAGCCCTTCCCTCTTGAGCCTCCCTCCCATCTGCCCCATCCCACCCCTCTAAGTAATCACAAAGCACAGCAGCTTCTCGCTAGCTATCTATTTTACACATGGTAGGATCTTTTTAGTTGTAATATGTGAACTCTTAGTTGTGGCATGTAGGATCTAGTTCCCAGATCAGGGATGGAACCCAGGCCCTCTACATGGGTTCTTAACCCATGGAAGCACAGAAACTTAACCACACTGGACCTCCAGGGAATTCTCCTGTCATCTGACTTCTACCCATATCTTAATGACTGATGTTCTGAATCAATAACTTATTTTCATTATGATTAAATTTTCAGAGCTTAGTTATTGATCATTTGAGACAAGACCTTATGCTAAATGCAAGAGGTAAAATTGTGCATTCAGTTACTCATTCATCCAACAAGAGAGTGAACACATATAATACATACCTGAATCTGTGCTAAGTTCTGGAAATGTAACCGCTGTAAAACACAGCCCTCTTTGTTTAAAGCACAATCCTTCTATCAATAGAAGGCCATGTGGTTCAGTGGAAAGAGCATGTCCAACAGGATGAGGTAGACTTGCCTCCTATCCCTGTACTCCTCACCTATTCTAATTGTCCTGTAAACCAAATAAACTTTCCAAAACTGATTTCTCATTTTTAAAAGTGATGGAATGCCAATGTATAGGATAATTGTGAGAACCAAGTAATATATTCTGAGAAGCCAGCATAGCACCAACAAATTATAGACACTGAGTCAATTAATTGATCATATCTTCTTCATAACATCCACATCAATGTTACTATAAATACATTTGTATAAATATATACTATGCTTTATTAATCCTCATATTATACATTATTTAGCTTCCATAAATAAAAACTTTGATTGCAAGTATTGCTATATTATTTTTACCATACACCTATAGTCAAGGCTATGGTTTTTCCAGTGGTCATGTATGGATGTGAGAGTTGGACTGTGAAGTTCTAACCAGTCCATTCTAAAGGAGATCAGCCCTGGGATTTCTTTGGAAGGAATGATGCTAAAGCTGAAGATGCAGTACTTTGGCCACCTCATGTGAAGTACTGACTCACTGGAAAAGACTCTGATGCTGGGAGGGACTGGGGGCAGGAGGAGAAGGGGACGACAGAGGATGAGATGGCTGGATGGCATCACGGACTAGATGGACGTGAGTTTGAGTGAACTTCGGGAGATGGTGATGAACAGGGAGGACTAGCATGCTGTGATTCATGGGGTCACAAAGAGTCGGACATGACTGAGCAACTGAACTGAAATGAACTGATAGCTAGATTTAAGAAATTTCATATGATGTTAAGATTGAGGGAAATAAAATCTTCTCTAGATGTATGATTGTTCTTACACTAATGAATGGAAAGCTTCATTTTAACATAACATTCACTGTCACATAACATTGTATAAATTGTATAACATTCTATACTTGTTTAAATGACAAAAATATAGATAATTAGCCATTCAGCAATTTATGAATAGCTTCTATTTTGGTGAAAGAAGGCCCTGACTATTAAGGAAATAGAAACAATAAAGACATTATAAATAAACTAAGTCTAAGAGCCAATTCTGACTTGTTTTTGGAGGTCAAATTTTAACAGACAAGGGAGTACAGAAGAATATTGAAGAAAGTGTCATGTATAGGTATCTTCTATATATAATATTAGGCTTGATGCTAACCATTTAAAAATTAAATATATCAAGATAATAAAGATGTAAGATACATGATATTGCCCTTAATTTGCCACAAGAAACATGAAAAAGGTAAGGAAATGGGCACCCACCAGAGTATGAGTTTTTAAAAATCCACATGTCATTTGCCCAAGGTGATATGACAGGTTAGCAAAGCCACATTTTAATCACAAGTGTATGGACCTAGTATCTTTTGAGGAGAAAGATCTCTGCTGTGAAACCGGGTACCAAGTTTTGGGTAGGACAAAACTAAAGAAATAAATCTAATATTGCTGCATGACTATGTGTGTTTTTACTGCCTCAAATATAATCTAAATCTTAATAATCATAGAGGTATCTTCCATTCCCAAAATGGAAGAATAAATTAAATTCCAAAGCCTGTATCTGAAAAGTAATTTTCATGTTTGGTAGTGAGCTGAATTATTACCTATTTTCATACAGTATTATAATATGTGAAGATCTATTATTATTTATTTATTTTTAGAAACTAGTTATAGATAAACTAATGTCCATTTCCCCTATGGTTGCCAACACATGTATTAGGTTTTATCTGATATGATAGCCAGTGTAAAATTCATAATGCTAATTTGAGCCTTTTTTAAACGAGTCAGACCAAAAAAAGGCCAAAAGTAATTGGAGAGGAGGAGAGCATAATGCTATGCTTGTTATGGCTCAATATTTCTGGATGACTAAGAAATGTACAGCAAAGCTTATCTATTAAGTAGTTCTCAGAAAGCTAGCTCAGACTTAATTCCTCTCCCTCCAATTCTAATTGTTAATTCATGTGTAAATACTAATCCACCTCAAGAAGTAGCAATGAATGTTATCCGATATAATGTGCATGATGTGTGGTGAACTAAAACTCTGTATGTTCAAAGATCAACTGTGGCTTTCTGTGTATTAGTGCATTCCCCTGCACTACTAAGAGGAAACAAAAATAGCTAACCCTGGGCTGAATTGTACACTGCCTTCTCATAATTTGTGCTGGTATCTGCCTGTCAGCATTATTTCCTTTGGTTTATCACTAGCAGAAAACACATTAGTAAACATCATTAGCTTGAGTCTAGTAACTACAATCAAATTATCTTTGACCAGAGAAATAACCACACAAGAAACTGTTCGCCATTAATGGGATCTGAGCATTCCACTGATAAGAAAAACCTGGTTATAACTGTTGAAGAATTGCATATCAAGAATTCAAAAAAATGATTTCCAGGAGTTAACATTATCTCATCAAAACTATGAAAATCCATTGTAAGAAATGAAATTAATTTTAGAATATTTGGAAAACAAAGGAGTCCAAGCCTGTAAATTGAAGTTTGAGCATGCATTTGATGGTTAGGGAAAACGTTAGGAGTTAAGTTTCCTGAGGTTAAGATGTTGTGTGGTCTATACATATTCTAGAATATTACCAAGTGTCATACCTCTTTAAAACTCTTTCTAAGACAGAAAAGTAATCTAAGACCTTTCTTTAATATTCATGCTTTGAAGTGCAATGTTCAGTTCATCAGGAACATCTAAAAAACTTCCCCAACTTCAATTTGTATTATTAAGAATTCATACTCTCCTAACATTATCCACATTCAAGTGAAATACTTCCAAGAGCCTACTGCACTGTGTAATCTCAAGCAAAGTTGGACCAGAAGGAAGACACTCTCATTTATGCTCCAAGAAGCAGCATTTTAGTCACTGTCATGTAGATATGTCTTACAGAAGTGCAGTTTAAAAAAAGAATTTTTTTAAAATGAATGGTAATTTTAGATCTAATGTTTAATTATATGCCTCCAGCTTGAGAGTTAGAATTTTATTGTATAATGCCACTTTAAGGATAAAATTTTCACCCTGTGACAATGTTAGTTGTTTATATGGAGTGAAAACTCTTTAGAATTGAGCCCAATTACCCATTCTTTGGGCTTTGGCAATAAAATTAAATCTTTCCAAAATCATTGTGTTATTTTTTCAAATGAGTGTCTAAAAGATTTTTTACATTCAAAATAGAAAACTCACTTTGCATTTAGATGTAATGAGGATATGTGCATTTTTTCTGCTAACATTATTCCTGAGGTAACAATTCAAAATGACTGAAACTCCTACTTTGAGAAATATTACTTGGTGAATCAATAGATATGAATTCGGATGAAATGTATATATATGATGAAAAGCAGGACTGATCTTTCATTAATCGTTAATGTTAACAATTGTTGGGAAGGCGGGTGGTAGAACTGTCTGTTATCTTAATGCTTTCTCATTATCAGGTTGTCTAGATAAAGTACAAAATGGCATACTAATTCTGAAAAATCTACTAAATCTGCTTCATCTAAGTCATGGGAAGTCAAAATCACAAACATTAAAAACTCAATAACAAGCAGTTTCTACCTAAAATATACTCAGTTTAGGAATAAATCAAAATGTGCATCTTGCTTTGTGATGAAAAACCTTACCAAGTATTCCACCTTCCATTATTCTATGTTCAGAGCATCACAGAAATGATAGTCAATACATATAGATGGCAATATACGTATAGATACCATTGCTTAAAATTTGTGTCCAAATCATCTAGGTAGCTTGCTAAATTGTAGTATTATAGACCAAACCTAAACAGATTCAGTATCTCCAGAGATTAGAACTGAGGAATCTATATTCATTTTTACATGATGTGTATACCGATTAATGATTGAGGTCCACTGGGATAGAAATTTAAAAAGGAAAATTTGTACTTTGTTATAACAAATTTATTAACTTATTGGAGGAGTTCCTGCTCTCTCTGGTCATTATCCCTAAAAGAGGGAGAGTCCTACACTATTCACGTTTCAACCAACCACATGTTGTTGTGGGCATTTATTCAATTTCGCTCATCCTTATATTCTTATAACTGCAGACAAGGGTTCACACTCTCCCAGGTCCTGCTTTTGTGGTGTTTCACAAATTTTGATGTGGAGTGCTTTCTCAGTTCTTAAATTAAACATATTGCACGACACTTCTGGCTTCTTGATATGTAACTCAAAATACAATTACAAATGGAAAGCATTTTAAAATAGCAGTTAGAAATAGCTGAAAAAATGCTATTGCTATAATAGCATTTCAAGTATACTGGAGTTTAAATAAGGTTTTGGCTGTTGTTTCAATTCCAAAGACTAATCTACCATAATTTTTATGGAACAATGAGCTATAAATTTAAAACAAGTATTTGACTAAAGGGTGGGATACACTGGATAAAGAAATGATTCATGCTCTAGGCAGGATGAAGCCTGGAGGCATAATGTTTTATCACGTTACTCAGAATGGTGCATAATTTAAAATTATAAATTGTTCATTTCTGGAATTTTCTGTCTAATGTTTTCATATAGTAGTTGACTTTAGGCAGCTGAAACCATAGAAAGTGAAACCTCAGATATGGGATCTCTCATACTTTTTCTAGAGATCAGTCAGAGAGATTTGACATCTTAATATTATTGAGCCTTCCACTTCAAAAGCATATTATATTGCTTCCTTTACTTAGAAAATTTTGATTGTTTCAGTTATTATTTCATAAATTTTAGTATAGATCACACACATATTTTTTAAGATTCATATATATTGTGCTTCTCTGAGCCTATTATAAATGATATTTTATATAAAAATTTTCTCTAGTTGTTCAATAAAATTGATTAGTGTACATTGACTATATATCTTACAACCAACCATGCTAAACTCACTATTTGTAAGAATTTTTTTCACAAATTCCTTGAGATTTCCTATGTTAAAAAAATCATTTCATTTTTGAATATAAAGTTTTAAAGTTTACTTAGCAAAATTGATGATTGTTACTATTTTATTAAATTATCTAAGACGTCTTATACAATGTCACATTTGTAACTTAAATAGTGTTTGCACTTTCATAAATTCTATGAGACAGAGAGAAAAAATAATGGGAATTCTTTCAATATGATTTAGTCCACAGGGGCCTTTTGTGACATTTCTTCAGGCGAGAACGATGAGTTTTTTCTTGGAGTTTCAATTGCCTGCTGCCTCTGCCACAGTTCTAGGCCTGTATTCTATCTTCAGGGCATAGGCAGGAGAGATAACAGAAGAATAAAATTATAGGAAGAAAAACAGATTTCCTTTACAATCTCCCTCTTTCAAAGGTCCACTTTCCTGGTCCTCTGGTAAGAAAAATAGAGAGATTTCCCTTGGAATTATTGATGAACAGATTGCCTAATAGCACTCTAACAATCAACCTCTGATCAAAGGACTGAAAGAAAGGCATTGAAAAAAAAAAAAAAACAACAACAAATGGGATATCTACATGAGCTTCTCCAAATTTTGACTTTCCTTCCAAGCATGCCTGCTTCAGGATTTTCAAGCAGCCATGTTTTGTCCAGAAATTTCAGTTGCAATCAGTGAGAAAGGAGACTCTAAAAAGCTTATATTTTCTGGCACTAGTAGGATTAGATAATTTAATATAAAAACATTTAAGAAAAAATATGCAAATGTTATGCAAATTCTTCAAGGAAATAAGGAGAAAACATTACTCAGTTCCTTGTATGAAAAAAATGTATCTTTGAACACAAGATCAAAAATGGGCACAACTTAAAAAGAAAAATTCTGGGCCAAACTAAATCATACACTTAGGTGTATATATTTATATGTAACTCATATAATGGATTAGGGTGGTTACTAAGATAACTATGAAAATCTATACTTAGTGACTGGAAACTATCTTTAAGTTAGCACGTAAGTACACAATACAAATTTTAAATTTTTTAAATTAAAATTTATAATTAGCATAATATTTAAATGTAAAGACTCTGATGTTGGGAGGGAATGGGGGCAGGAAGAGGAGGGGACGACAGAGGATGAGATGGCTAGTTGGACTGTGAAGAAGGCTGAGCACCAAAGAATTGATGCTTTTGAACTGTGGTGTTGGAGAAGACTCTTGAGAGTCCCTTGGACTGCAAGGAGATCCAACCAGTCCATTCTGAAGGAGATCAACCCTGGGATTTCTTTGGAAGGAATGATGCTAAAGCTGAAACTCCAGTACTTTGGCCACCTCATGCGAAGAGTTGACTCATTGGAAAAGACTCTGATGCTGGGAGGGATTGAGGGCAGGAGGAGAAGGGGACGACAGAGGATGAGATGGCTGGATGGCATCACTGACTTGATGGACATGAGTCTGAGTGAACTCTGGGAGCTGGTGATGGACAGGGAGGCCTGGCGTGCTGCAATTCATGGGTTTGCAACGAATCGGACATGACTGAGCGACTGAACTGAACTGAACTGAAAAATATGCCAGACATGTGTGTTGATATGTAAATTATATGCCTTTAAATAATGAAAACATTTAAATATTAACAGCGGTTATATTTGGGTAAAGGTATTCTGATGATTTTCTCTTTTGCCCTAATTGCATAATTTATTTTTCTAATTTTTGATAATGTATCTGGATTTGTTATGTAAAATAAATGTAAATGCATTTGCTATATTGGTAAATGAAATACTTTTTAAAAAGTTTTAAGGCACATTGCAACTTTCTAAAACAGAGAGGGAGAAAGTACAAAATATGTTCTGTGTTTTGAATTTTAAATAGAGCACTACTGATTCTAAGAACTTGGTCCCAGTACCCTAGATATTGAATGATTAAGGAAGCAAACATTTTATTTTATAATAATTATGTGCATTTTGAAATTGCTATTTTGTTGAGGGTTTTTCTTCATGTCATGGGTTTTCAGTACTTTATAATAGAGCCAGGCTGAGGACCAGTTAACATTAACAGTGTACAAAATCATAAGACCTGGGTTCAAACAGCAGGTCTTTCACTTCCTCTTTGGGTGATCTTAAACTTCCTCCAAATTATTTTCAATGACTGCTATAAACCTGAGTTGAATAGTTTCTCTTGCTCCACTTAACAGCCATACATCAATGTCTGAAACAGAACTGGCAACTGTGGGAGTTTCTGAGAAGCATAAATGAGACTGGAAGGTAATTGTGAGATGAAAAATTATTTTTCATAGCGTACCCCTAGAATCTTTTGAATTTTATACGGTGTGAAATGAAATCAACCCTAAATATTCACTGGAAGGACTGATGCTGAAGCTGAAACTCCAGTACTTTAGCTACCTGATGCGAACAGCTGACTCATTGGAAAAGACCCTGATGTTGGGAAAGATTAAAGGCAGAAGAAGAGGATGACAGAGGATGAGATCATTGGATGGCATCACTGACTCAATAGACATGCACTTGTGCAAACTATGGGAGATATTAGCAAGGACAGTGAGGCTGGGCATGCTACAGTCCATGGGTTGCAAAGAATCAGACATGACTTAGCAACTGAACAACAACAACAATACTTTACATATTTAAAACTAAAGTACAAAAAACTGATGACATGAGAGAGACAGAATGAAAATAATCTGGAAACTAATTGTGTGAACACAATGACTAATTGTGCAAACTGAAAAATGACTAATTGTCTGAACATATAAACATGGGAGAAAAATTCAAGAATGGGTAAACAAATAACAGAATATGTACAAATTTATAAATGGTATAAAGTTGATCAGCTTTAGCATCATTCTTTCCAAAGAAATCCCAGGGTATGCATATGTAAGTGTATGCATATATACACAAACACATATAAAAATTCCATTCACATAACTTAACATATACACATACCATATATATGATTATGCAAATTAAAACAACATTTTCTATCTCACAGGTTATTAGTGTTAAATCAGCTAATTCATGCAAATATAGGCTAGATTATAATACTCAAATGTCAGCTCTCATTATAGTTACTATTACTATAAGCACATATTAGGCATATTAAATGAAAAGTTTGGCTCCTACTGGGTTAGATTATTTTATGTAGAATTGCTCCCATGAAAAATGGCTGAATGACAACCAGAAACAATAATTTTAAGCAGCTGCCTTTCTTTTCTCTTTCTATGGTGGCTTATTCATTATGGTACTTTACTATAAGCACATATTAGGCATATTAAATGAAAGTTTGGCTCCTACTGGGTTAGATTATTTTATGTAGAATTGCTCCCATGAAAAATGGCTGAATGACAACCAGAAACAATAATTTTAAGCAGCTGCCTTTCTTTTCTCTTTCTATGGTGGCTTATTCATTATGGTACTTCTGTCTATCATCAGTGTTCATAAGGAGCTCTTGAATTCAGTTTACACTTCAAAAGAAGCACTGCCTTCTTTTTAAAGTGCTGTACAGCTCTACCCCCAAGGAAATTTCATATGTAACAAATTACATACTTTACAGAGAAATAAACGTGCACATATCCCAAACATGCTACACAAGCACATATTCACCAACTCCAACTACATAATTTAGGCTATTTATTTAATATATTTAAATGAACCTAATTTTTTAAAAATTTCTCTGTTCTTTAGTTTCAACTATGGTAACATAACAAGTGGGACCCTCTGAGGCCTTCCCAGAATAGACATCTACCCATGTTTTCCACCTGCCTTTTGTCTATAGGAAAACTTTAGTCAAAGAATAAATTTATTCAAAGAAGTAAGACAATGCAGAAAGAAAGAAAAACAGTGAAGCAAGACAAAATAATAACACTTCAGCCATTAAACAAGTCAAGGACCTTTAGTTCATCTTCAAGGACTACAGATAATATTCTGAGCCATGTCCTTTAAGCTGTTTTGCAAATACTGAAACCCCACCAGGTAGAAGTTAATTGTATACTGCCAACAAAGACATAGACCCCCAGACCAGTTGGTACCTAAAGATTGATGATGCTGATGCCTGATTACCTCACCACCAACCACTCAGAAAAATCTCCACGAGCTGATCACTCCCTATTCCTTTAATACTACAAGACCCCTTAGAGTGGGTCACACAATCCTGAGGGCATTAGCCCATAGTGGCTCCCTTTACCTGGCAAAGCAACAAAGCTACTCTTCTACTTCACCTTAAACTATGCCTGCATTTCTACTATGCTATCACGAACATTGAAGATCCCACGTGCCACAACTAAGACCTGGCAAATGACTTAAAAAAAAAAAAAAACTAGTTTTTTTAATTAATTAATTAATTAACTTTTAAATTAAAAGGTTAATATGTAAAAGTCAGTAGTTTTTCTATATACCAGCAAAGGGCAAGTGAGTTGGAAATTAAAACTCAATACCATTTACATTAGTACTCCAAAAATAGAATGAATATATCAAAATATATAGATCTATATGAGGAAAACTAAAAAACTGATACTACAGAATTTTAATAAAAGATATCAAACAAGAGCTAAAGAGATATTCTATGTTTATGGGTAGGAAGACAGTCTTGGCAGGATATCTTCCTAGTTTGATCTTTAGAGTTAGAAATAAAAAATCCCAATGAAAAGCCCAAGTTACTGTTTATATGGAGAGGGGGGAAAAAGACCCAGAATAACCAACAAATTACAGAAGAAAAACAAAATTAAAGGTTTGACAGAAACTGACTTCAGATTTTAATAAGGTTACAGTAGTCAAGACAGTATGATCTTTGTGAAAGGACAGAGCAATGGAAAAGAGGGCCAAGAAAATAGACCCAAATAATTATAGTCATTCTTTTTAAAAAAAGGAGCACAGACAATGCAATGATTAAAAGACAGTGTTCTCAACAAATGCAACAAATGGTGTTAAAACAAATGGACATACACATGCAAAATAATGTATCTAGAAATAGATATTACACCTTTCATAAAAGCTAATGCAAATGGATAACAGACTTAAATATAAAATATAAAACACCCAGAAGATAACAAAGGAGAAAACCAAAGTAACCTTGGCATGATGATGACTTTTTGGATACAACCTGTCTCTTATACACATCTAAATTAAGAGATAATTTTATTTTCTCTTCTGTTAATATTTTATAGTTTCTAACATATTTTACTTATTATATTTTATATCATATATGTATGTAATAATACATAAATTCAAAAACTGTTTGTAAGTTACACACTTTTTCCAAAAGTTTTAAGGCAAATCGTAACTTTAAAACATATACACCCACCACTTAGGAAAGAGCCAGTGTATTTGTTACTATTTTTTCTGTTTTGTGATTTATTAATGTCAGAAATCCTATATATTTAATGACTCCAAATTTTAAAATATGTGTTATTTTAATTACCTCTCCCCAAATAGTAAAGAACACTTCTTACTAATCTTACGACTATTAAAACTATTGTTATTTTAGAAAGAAGATGAACTCCTTGGATGTTTCATACGAGAAATAGAAGAACATGAAGGATCATTCACCTGTCTCTCCAAATTTGAATGTGGGTTCATATATTAAAATAATTATAAAGTCAAAATACTCTCAGAATTTGGGTACACCATTTTGAGGCAGGCATAATGACTAGATCAAAAACTCCCAGGACCCAGGCATTGTCAGTTGCATAGTAAGACTATGACGTTATGCTAACTGCTTATAATTTTCACCACTAGTAGTTTTAGAATAATAAAGTCAGAGCAAATAATCTAACAATGTAGTCAATAAGCTCTTTAGAAATATTCCATATAATGAAACTTAATAAAAAAATGTTTGGTAGTAGAAATGTCTGAGAGTAGAATCTTGACTTTGGATTACAAAGACATATAAGAAACACTTAATACTGATTTCCAAAAGTAGTAGTAATTTAAATATTGTTAATTTACAAGAGCTTATTATATCGTGATTTAGGATTGAGATGTGATATACTTAATATACTGGGGGTAGGGATTTAAAAAGGGTGTTAGTCATTTTGTTTAAAGTAAATATTTCAGATTCCATAAAAGCAGAAGCCTCAAATGAAATATATTATTTGATTTTTGTCCCCTAAAGAATACAAAATATATGCTGCATTCAGTAATTGACATAACTGAAGTATTTCTTATTGAGTGAAAGTCATTCAGTCATGTCCAACTGTTTGCGACCCCAGAGAGTATACAGTCCATGGAATTCTTCAGGCCAGAATACTGCAGTGGGTGAAAGTGAAAGTGAAGTCACTCAGTCAATGTCCAACTCTTTGCAACCCCGGGGAGTATGCAGTCCATGGAATTCTCCAAGCCAGAACACTGCAGTGGGTGAAAGTGAAATAGTCATGTCCAACTCCGCAACCCCAGGGAGTATACAGTCCATGGAATTCTCCAAGCCAGAACACTGCAGTGGGTGAAAGTGAAATAGTCATGTCCAGCTCTGCAACCCCAGGGAGTATACAGTCCATGGAATTCTCTAGGCCAGAACACTGCAGTGGGTGAAAGTGAAAGTGAACTCACCCAATTGTATCTGACTCATTGTGACCCCCTGGACTGTAGCCTGCCAGGCCCCTTTGTCCTTGGAATTTTCTAGGCAAGAATACTGGAGTGGGTTGCCATGTCCTTCTCCAGGGCATCTTCTGGACTCCAGGATAGAACCTAGGTCTCTCAGACTTCAGGCAGACTCCTTATCATTTGAGCCACCAGAGTGAGTAGCTGTTCCCTTCTCAACTCAGGGGTTGAACCCAGATCTCCCACATTGCAGGTGGATTCTTTACCAGCTGAGCCACCAGGGAAGCCTAAGAATATTGGAGTGGGCAGCCTATCCCTTCTCTAGCAGATCTTCCTGACTCAAGAATCAAATCGAGATCTCTTGCATTGCAGGTGAATTCTTTACCAGCTGAGCTGATAGTACAAGAAATTTCTTAGCCTAAATATAATTATTGAGAATAACAAAAAATTTTCAAGGTGTTCCATAAATTAAATAGTTCAATATTTGAAAGTTTAACTATTGAAGATTGAGGTTGCTGTGTTGACTACAATTATGCTTATAGACAATTGGTTTAAAACTATTATTATAAAACAAAACAAAATTTGATATCTGAGGAATCAATGTACCATATACTTAAATGGGCTCTGGAGGAAAATTAGTCCTGACTATCCAAATTCTAGATCCATATTTGACTAATACTAGTTGTTTAAAAATACCTATCAGGATAGTTTCCTTCAACTAAAGTACATGTTTACTGCACCTATCACTGGAACAGAAAATCTGAAGAACTTTTAAGCAAGTTCCTTTGGTGTCAACAACCAACAGCTCTATACACATACATTATTTCATAATGAATGCACATCAGCAGAGAAGTACAATTTATTTATTTTTCCTTTAAAATATACAGTTGCCATTTGGATTCTGCATCTCAATGGCTCTGTCTCTGACGCTATGTCTCAGGGGCATCATTTAAAATGACAAGCCTAAAAATCATGGTTTTCCTTCTGTCTATCCCCATGTCTGCTGAAGAACTTCACATCTGTTGCCCAGTTTTGCTTGATTAATAAAGATGTGCAAAATAGGAACTATCTTCTCCCCTTCAATTGGGAAAGAAAAACAGAGGGCTCCAGAATAATAAACAAATTATGGATGAAGCAAAATCTTTTCCATCAGCTCAATGCCAGGAGGATTAGACTATCCTTCACCTACAGAGAGCCTCTGAAGTAACTGAGCACACAGGCATAATCCCTAATTTTAATGGTACATCATTTTGCAAGACTTGAAAGGATTTTTTCTCCTTAATTTCAGAGTTGAAAAGAGATACTATTTTGGTGAAATCACAAGGATATACATGGGTTCTAAATCTGTGTCTGTCAACAGTCTTTAGTAGGGCAATTACATTGTCATACTATTTGGGTTTAAATAATAGTGGTTTGTCACACAAAAATTGCTCATATTTTTCTCTTCTATAGCTTCTGCTTGACAATCCTGAGTTTACTCAAAGAGCATTGAGTATGGTTTGAGGAAAGAAACAGTGAAAACACAAATGGAGAATATATTTACTTTATATTAATTCAAGTTGTATTGATTGAGTACCTTCTATGTCATAATTAAGTAAGAAAAAAAGAAGTTGAAAATATTTTGATTAGCTACATTAGTTTTCAAGGATGTCTCAGAACTTATTTTAATAATGCCACATTTTTGAACAGTTAGGCAAATTCCCATGTTTTAATCTCTATATTAAAGACAGCAAAGGATATCCTAAAACAAACACTTCTTTGCTTATTTCCCAAGAATACATGACTAGAAGTGAAATTTGGGACAAGGAGTATGTAAATTTTAAGACACTGGCACTTCCGTACACTTCTGGCAGGAAAGCAATTTGATTCAATTTTCAATGAGGAACATTTGACAATATGTATACAATTTCACCTTTAACAATAATCTATCTTTCTGTATATATGTCACATTTTGCAATTTAAACAAAATTTTGAGATCTAGGTCATCTCACATTTGGAGCGGGGGGAGTTATTTTTGTAATTTATGCCAAAGCAGTGAAAACTCCTTGAGTAAGGGGTTAATAAAACAGACCCATCTTCTATGACTATTCACTGCAAATTTTATTACAGTTACACCAATTGAAACAATTGCTCTAAATTAGTACAGGCTCTGCCAACATTTGACTGAGATTGGGATCCTGTTTACTTTAAGTGCAAACTAATAGACATTTGAAGCACCTGCTTTTCAAAAGAGTGACTACTAGTTATAATGGATAAAGCATAGGATCTAATATTACCATAGAGAGGAAGGCTTTTATTGTTCCTTCAAGGTTAGTGATTTTGTTATGTTTGTTAACTAGTAAAACCATGTTTGTAAATCACTTAATTTCCAGTTTATACAGCCAAAATCTACTATATCCTATTTCATATCTAAAGAAGTGGGAAAAGCAGTGACTACTCTAAGGATTTTTAGCAAAAGTAGTATCTCCAGGTTACTGAAACACACAAAATTGTGATGGAGTAAATTATCATTGGTACTGCTGCTGCTGCTGCTGCTAAGTTGCTTCAGTGTGTCCGACTCTGTGCGACCCCATAGACGGCAGCCCACCAGGCTCCAACATCCCTGGGATTCTCCAGGCAAGAACACTGGAGTAGGTTGCCATTTCCTTCTCCAATGCATGAAAGGGAAAAGTGAAAGTGAAGTCACTGAGTTGTGTCCAACTGTCAGTGACCCCATGGACTGCAGCCTACCAGGCTCCTCTATCCATGGGATTTTCCAGGCAAGAGTACTGGAGTGGACACACAGCACATATTTTAAAGCTTTCAACTTAGTAGGTTATCAAACACAAAACTAATCATCATAAATTTATGTAAATTAGATGTCAGTAACAATGAAAAGAGGCATGAAAAAAGAGGAATCTGACTCATCTTTCTTGAAACTGAGAAATGTATTGTTTTCTACTGCCAACAACACTGTTGGTATTACCTATCATTTGAAACTTTTTAAAGAATTAGTTGGAGCAAAAAAAAAATTCTCAAAAAATATTTTTTTGTTCTCCAGTTGAGCAATATCACATGCAATGCTACTAGATTCCCAATGCATGATGTTCTGATTTCAAGCCCCCAAAAACATGTCTTAAAAATTCTAGCTATCTGGAATATCCTGTCTTTGAACAACAGAAATCTAAATTCATCTAAATTCACTTGTACAAGCCAGCCAGCATTCAAGTTACCTCATTTAGGGCTGGATGACATATTTACTAAACTTGAGGCTGAGATTGATTCATGCTAAAATGAATTAAGTTTGTGAGATACAATTTTACTGAAGTAAAAATGGATAAATATCTAAATTCTAAGCTTAAAACTCAGAACAGTAAATTGATTAAGTCTACATACAAGCTCATTGCAAAGACTCAGCCTTTTAAATATGCTCTATGTTTTGCTCTTTAGGAAGATTCTGGTGGTAAATGATAAAATTGTGTGTGTGTGTACTCACACATATACTCAAGTTAATACCAAATTCTGTATTTTAAAATTAGCCAGTGTACTTCATCACAGTAACATAATAAAACAGAAATACTTTATTTTAAAAATAACTTGCTATCAAGAACAAGAAAATCATGTTCCCTCTTACTATTCCTTTTCAACATTATAAGACAGTTTCAACTATTGCAATATGATGAGAAGAAACAGAAAATATATAGGCTGAGCAGAAACAAAACCATTTTCACAGATGACATGTAGATGGTCCAGTGGCCAGGACTCCATATGCCCAATGCAGGGGGCCAGGTTTCAGTCCCTGGTAAGGGAACTAGATCCCACAAGTCATGACTAAGAATTTGCAGCCCCAAACTAAAGAATGCTATCACGAACATTGAAGATCCCACGTGCCACAACTAAGACCTGGCAAATGACTTAAAAAAAAAAAAAAACTAGTTTTTTTAATTAATTAATTAATTAACTTTTAAATTAAAAGGTTAATATGTAAAAGTCAGTAGTTTTTCTATATACCAGCAAAGGGCAAGTGAGTTGGAAATTAAAACTCAATACCATTTACATTAGTACTCCAAAAATAGAATGAATATATCAAAATATATAGATCTATATGAGGAAAACTAAAAAACTGATACTACAGAATTTTAATAAAAGATATCAAACAAGAGCTAAAGAGATATTCTATGTTTATGGGTAGGAAGACAGTCTTGGCAGGATATCTTCCTAGTTTGATCTTTAGAGTTAGAAATAAAAAATCCCAATGAAAAGCCCAAGTTACTGTTTATATGGAGAGGGGGGAAAAAGACCCAGAATAACCAACAAATTACAGAAGAAAAACAAAATTAAAGGTTTGACAGAAACTGACTTCAGATTTTAATAAGGTTACAGTAGTCAAGACAGTATGATCTTTGTGAAAGGACAGAGCAATGGAAAAGAGGGCCAAGAAAATAGACCCAAATAATTATAGTCATTCTTTTTAAAAAAAGGAGCACAGACAATGCAATGATTAAAAGACAGTGTTCTCAACAAATGCAACAAATGGTGTTAAAACAAATGGACATACACATGCAAAATAATGTATCTAGAAATAGATATTACACCTTTCATAAAAGCTAATGCAAATGGATAACAGACTTAAATATAAAATATAAAACACCCAGAAGATAACAAAGGAGAAAACCAAAGTAACCTTGGCATGATGATGACTTTTTGGATACAACACTAAAGGCATGATTCATAAAGTCAATAATTGATAAGTAGATATCATTAAAATTTAAAAAGTTTTTTTTTTTTCTGCAAAAGACTGTCAGGAGAATGAGACTACAAGCCATGGATTGGGAGAAAATGTTTGCAAAAGACATATCTGATTAAGGAAAGTTATCCAAGGTACACAAAACATTCTTGAAACTCAGAGATAAGGAAGAAAAAGAAAACACGATTTTAAAAAGTAGCCAAAAGATCTAAAAGATACTTTAGCAAAGAAGATTTGGCGAAGGCAAATAAGCATATGAAAAAATGTCCCACATCATGTATCATTAGGGAAATGCAAATTAAACAATGAGATGCCATTATATGACTATTAAAATGGGCAAAATCCAAATCACTGCTGACACTGAATCCTGGTAACAATTTGGAGCAACAGATACTGTTATGTGTTGGGGATGGGAATGCAAAATGGTGCAGCCACTTTGGAAAACAATTTGGCAGTTTCTTGCAAAACTAAGCACACTTGTACCAGAAGATCCAACAGTCATGCTCCTTGGTATTTACCCAAATGAGTTGAAACTTTATATTGACATATATAAACAAGATGTTTTTAGTAGCCTTATTAATGACTGCTAAAACACACAGCACTGTAAATCAACTATACTCTGATAAGATAAATTTTTAAAAATGCCATAACTTGGAAGCAATTAAGACAGCCTTTAGTAGTTAATCAATAATTAAACTGTGGGATATTTAAATAATGAAATATTATTTAAAACTAAAAAGATATGAGCTAAAATCAAGCATTGAAAAAATGAAGGAAATGTAAATGCCTATTACTAAGTAGAAGAAGACAATCTGAAAAGGTATATAAGTTATGATGCCAGCCATGAGATATTTGTTCCAGTAAAGGCAAAAATGCAGATAGGAAAGAGTTCAGTGACTGTTACAGGGGAAGGACTCATTTATAGTAAACAGAGCATAGAGGATTCCTAGGGTAGCGAACACACTCTGTATGATACTGTAAAGAAGTATACACGTCACCATACATCTGTCAAAATCTAGAATGTACAAGAGTGAAACTCAATGTAAACTATGCACTTTTGATGGGAATGATGTGTCAATGTAGGTTCATCAACCACAGCAAATTCATTACTCTGGAATATTGATAGTAGGGGACGCTGTGCCAGTTGGTGGCTAGGGATTATTTTATTAATACTTGCTGCCTAGCATTGCTGCAAATGTAATCTTATTTCTGAAAATAATATCTATTTAAGAGATGAGAGGAAGCAAGATAAAAAGCAAATAAAACAACAACAAAATGAAATGAAATAAAGAAAAATTATTTCCTAAGTCAATATCTGTGTATTATAAAATCTCTTTGCAGATTAGGACTAGAAAGAACCATTCCTGATCTAATTCTTTATAATTCAAATAATGCAGTTTGTTTTAAATTTTTTTATCTTTTTAAGTTAATAAACTTTGCAAAAAATTATACAACCTTTTCATATACAAGGGGCTCTGAAACTTTCTAGTTTCACAACACCCTCAGAGTTTCAGTATTTTATAGCCTTACCCCAGGCCAAAACAAATACTTACAAAGTACTAACATTTCCAAATTATATAATAAGCATTTACATCCTAAAAACTTAATAGTCATTTGAAAAACATAATAAATTATAAAAGAAAATTTTTACCTTACTTTTAAAAACCGCAATTACCACTGATAGAAATACTATGCCTGAAAAGCCCTACATATCTTCTCAACTCTAGAAACCAGATACCACCAATCTCATTAATTGTTCCACATAGATTTCTGACATTTTATTTTGGCTGTTAGCATCATTAATCACAACAATGATGAAAAAATCTAAATTGTTAAAGATATGATACTATCAAACCAATGTAACCTGATTTAAGGTTGAAGCACAGAATTATCTCAAGCTAGTAATAATGAGGCATACAGTACCAGAAAGAAATCAAATTTTCTGTGTTTTCTTTGAAATGGGAAAATATCTTGTGGGTCTTGGATTATCTCAACTCACCATTTTGAACTGATAATCATATAATCTTTTTAAGATTTCCTAGTATTAATATTTATCGCATTTTCTTTAATGTTGGATAAAAGTGTCATAAATATACTTTTGAAATCTACCAAGTGATATTTAGAAGATACATTACTTTAAATATTACTGTGTTAGCATCCTCCAACATTCTCCAGTCGATGGTTGTTCAGCAGCGAGTTGTAGTTTTGGAGTTCTCACAGGAGAAGATGAGTGTAGGTCCTTCTACCCTGCCATTTTCCAGGTTAGGCAGCAAAGACCATTGAGGCTCAACTGCAGCATTGCTCTTTGGTCTGATTGTGGGCTCCAAAATTACTGCAGATGGTGACCGCAGCCATGAAATTAAAAGACACTTGCCCTTTGGAAGCAAAGCTATGATCAACATCAACCTAAACAGCATATTAAAAAGCAGAGACATTACTTTGCCAACAAAGATCCATCTAGTCAAAGCTATGGTTTTTCCAGTAATCATCTATGGATGTGAGAGTTGGACTATAAAGAAAGCTGAGCACTGAGGAATTGATGCTTTGAACTGCGGAGTTGGAGAAGACTCTTGAGAGTCTCTTGGACTGCAAGGAGATCCAACCAGTCCTTCCTAAAGGAGATCAGTCCTGAATATTCATTGGAAGGACTGATGCTGAAGCTGAAACTCCAATAGTTTGGCCACCTGATATGAAGAACTGACTCATTTGTAAAGACCCTGATACTGGGAAAGATTGAAGGCAGGGGAAGAAAAGGACGACAGAAGATGAGAAGGTTAGATGGTATTATTGACTCAATGGATATGAGTTTGAATAGGCTCCAGAAGTTGGTGATGGACAGGGAGGCCTGGCATGCTGCAGTTCATGGGATTGCAAAGAGTTGGACACAACTGAGTGACTGAATTGAATATCTGCCAGACTCAAATTAGTTTGTATCCATACCAAGTGTTATTTTTCTTATCATTTACAGTTTGTTAGAAGTTTTCTTCTAGAGAAGGAAATGACAACTCTTTCCTGGAGAATCTCATGGAGAGAAGAGGCTGCCAGCCTACAGTCCATGGAATCGCAAGAGTTGGACACGACTTAGCGACTAAACCACCACCACCACAGTTTGTTAGAGTAAAACTCACTAATTTGCTAAACACTGTACCATATACTTGTACTTTTTTTTTTTCCCACCTTTTGAGTTCAGCTCATTCTAGGGTCTTAAGTCAAATGAAGTTTTTAAAACATTACAAACAAGCAAAATGACATCTCAACCCCTGAAATATAAAGTTAGAATAAAACCATGAAAGAATAACAATGTGAGTCATTATTTTCTAATCCAAATCACATCTACTGCTTCTGTATTAAAACAGTGTAAGTTTTTCACAGCAACCTGGAGATAGGTCAAATAGCAAAGAGTCTGAAAATGCCCCATTTTTTGAAATTCACAAATTATTCTTCTATAAAAATTAAGCTCAATTGTTAGAGTTGTCTTGTTAAATAATCCAGAAAAATCCTCCATGTAAGATCTTAAGACAGAGAACTACCTGAGACTTGTCCTCCCTAGTCAACAGGCGTCTTTATCATTAGGTAATGCTCTTGCTGTTCATCTAG
Organism: Madoqua kirkii; assembly: GCA_006408675.1. Lineage (NCBI taxonomy): Eukaryota > Metazoa > Chordata > Mammalia > Artiodactyla > Bovidae > Madoqua > Madoqua kirkii. Next base: position 8,905 of record SJYC01041858.1, on the reverse strand, counting down.
GGCATGAAAAAAGGCAAGCATGATTACCTCTATTACATGTGGAGTCTGATTTTAAGTGATCACTTTTCATTGTGAGTTTATGAAATCTTTAGAAGAAGCTGTGAAGGAATGTAATAAATTCGAGAAATAAAGCTGTCTCAAACACCCCATAGATCCCAGTGGATATAATTTCACAGAACTGAGTTACTGCTTAGGACAGGCAAGATATTCTTAATGCTTCTATCTGCAGCCCGAGATTCCCTGATTTACTATTCTAGAGGGGATACAGTCTTCTGGTTAACACAATGAGAAAGAACAAAAGCTACAAACAAAATGTATGATTTAGCTAACATACTACTGTTTGGTTTTCCAAATCTTGCAGATATTTATTATCACTAGATGCAGGTCTATTATTTCAATGATTCCAATAGTACTAAATGTCAAAAGAAATACAATCAAATATCTAAAAAACAACAACAGCAACCCCCAAACATGAAACAAACAAAAAAGAAATACTACAAAGAGAGAAAGGAGGTTCTAGTAATCCTTTTGGATATTTTTGGAAGCCTAAATGCATAAACTCAACTGAAAATGCATATTTTAATGCAGAGTTAACATAATTTTATTATAAACCATGAGTTTTCTGTATGTTATAAAATGAGCATAAAAATCGTAAACTATTAATTCCTAGAAAACATACAAAACAGTCACTTCTCAGTTTGTTGTTATTGTTTAGTTGCTAAATCTGTCTCACTCTTTTGAGACCCCATGGACTATAACCTGCCAAGCTCCTCTGTCCATAGGATTTTGCAGGCAAGAATACTGAAGTAGGTTGACATTTCCTTCTCCATGAGATCTTACTGATGAGAGATCGAACCTGCCTTTCCTGCATTGGCAGGTGAATCCCTACCACTGAGCCACCAAGGAAGCCCCACGTCTTAATAACTAGTACTTTGTAAAAAGTTAAATCTCTTTGTGTACATTCTCCACTATCCTGTAGAAAGCCAATAAACTACCAGAGTGTGAGTCTGACAACAAATCCAAAGATTTGCTAGTCTTTATTTTTTGGAACTTGCTTATGTTCTCTTCACTTCTCCATGTTCATTAGTGACATGTTCTGTCTTCAAGGACAAGCATGACTCATTCTTTTTCTGCACAGCCTTTGTCTTTCCATGACCTGGCATAATAAAGATGGTGAACTCTCTACTTCAAAGACACCAGCTTCTCATAATCTTACATTACTTACCAATTCTGCTGAGAACCTCTTGCCCCGATATATGTGCACTCAACTACATTATCTATTTATCATCTTATCATCTGCAGACACATACGCTTGTTTCGATCCTCAGCCTTTTATTTATATCCAGCATGCTACTTTGCACTATTGACTTCCCATGTCCTCTAAGAATCAGGTGTTCATTGTGATGACACATGGCTACCAGCAGCTCTGTGTGTGTGTTTCTCACCTAATCTAGCTTGGCTTAAATCTACTTTAAACCCTGGCAGAGGTCCTTGAGAAGTTTAGCTTAGAGCCTAGAATAGAGTCTAAATGACTATCCTTGGTAAATTAAATACCTACTGTTTGAGCTCATTTTATTCTTTCAGTTTCTCATTGCAGATGAAAATATCTTGGCCTGCTCTTAACAACCCCAAGCATAGACCAGCTGTGATCATTTTCTTCAAATAATTATGATAAGACACTATTTTATCCTATAGCACTTTTTATTGTAGAGTATACTGATACATTTGATCTATTAACAGTATTATAATTGTGAATTGTGAACGTGTCCTTGTGCATGGCAATCATATTGACTAAAACGTCTTAGTGTTCCATGAAAGTGTTAGTCGCTTAGTCGTGTCCAAATCTTTGTGATTCCATGGACTGTAGCCTGCCAGGCTACTTTGTCCGTGGAATTCTCCAGGCCAGAATACTGGAGCGAGTAGCCATGCCCTTCTCCAGGAGGTCTTCCCAATCCAGAGATTAAACTCAGGTCTCCCACATTGCCTGCAGATTCTTTACTGTCTGAGCCACCAGGGAATGTTCTGTGAGCTATCCAAATTTTGAAGTTTTTAATAAATCCTGGGGACTTATGCACAGTGTGTGTATATAACTAGCATTATAAGCCAACATAATAGAGAATATTAAAAAAATATTTCTTTATCAAAAGATAAAGTTGGTTTTTGTTTGCATGTTAGTTCTGGCAGATTGAAAAGGGAAGCATTTCTCTTATTTTCAAAAAGAAAGTTTATACAACTGCTAAAATTCATATAAAATAATATAAATGTGAAAATGATTATGATGCAAATATAACATGAATATAATAGTGAAAATTTAATAAAACTTTAAATGATTTAAAATTTTAGTGGCCAAGACTCTGCTCTCTCAATACAGGGGTCCCCAATTCGATTCCTGGTCAGGGAACTAGATCTCACACGCCACAACTAAAAGATTCAGCACAGCCAAATAAAGTAAGTACATACACTGTTGCTGTTTAGTCACTAAGAAGGACCACAGCATGCACCAAAATGGTTGAACCTCACAGAGAAATCAATCCGCAAAAGATAGAACAGAGTTCATACCTTTTTCATTTATATAAAGCTCAGAAACAAGTTAAAACCAGTGTATAACAGAAACCAGAAGAGTATTACCTTGAAGGAAATGAGTAGGAGGATGGAGGAGGGAGACTTCTCAGGTACTGGTAATAGTCTATACCTTGATTTGTGTGGTACTTACCAGAGTGTGCTCATCTCTATAAAAGGACCTTTAGATTTGTGCACTATATACACATATTTATCTATCTATATTAATATACAGATACATATTTTCTCTTTACTAAAAAAAAGGGAAGAGGGAGGAAGAGCAGAAATGGAGGCAAGGAAGAGAAAGAGAAGAAAAAGGAAGCTGAGGACTCTTGCTGACTGAGCAAGAAAACTTGTAAGTTAATGAAAAATGTAGTATTTTATGAACATCTTCTTCGCTGTGCAAAATTTACTGGAAAATATAAATATTAGAAGAGAACCAACTAGCAGACTATTGCAATAATCCCACCATCTAAAACCTGGTAAATATTAAGACTCATGTGTATAATGCACAAGCTATGGTAAGGAGGAGGTGGAGGAGGGGGGCACAAAGACAATCTAAAGAATTTGACAGGTTTTACTAACTGGATCTGGGCCAGAGGGAAAGCTTAAAAGAGGGAAGAGTCAAAGTTTACTGTGAAGTTTCAAGTTGGGTGAAAAATGATTCTAGAAAGATGGTATTAATGACCAAAGCACTAATGACTCAAGTCCAGCTGAAACTGAGGTATGAGGCTCATGTCCATGAGGGCAGGTTAAGAGACTATTACGAATTCATCTAGCCCATCAGTAAGGCCTGCCAACTATTAAATGATATTGATATCAGCTGACTCTATAGGTGTGATTACTTGAGGAATCAAGGACTGAAATTGCTCCAGTTAAGACCACAGGTAAAACATATTATTCAGATTTGCTTATCCCAGATCATGTTAGGTTTTTACACGCCAGGAAAGCCTCCCAATATCAATCACACTTTTACTCACTCCGTCTTGACGCTGTTTCACTTCAGCCCTCAGCTTATCTCGCAGACGTTTCAGTTCATGAATCCCTGTCTCTTATACACATCTCCAAAAATAAAGTACAAGTGGGAACACATTAAATAATTATATATAATCATATAGACTATATAAGTTGTATATATAATATACACAAAGTACATCATATATACAATAATAAGGTACAGATTGAAGTACATTGAATAGTTACAGGTAATACTTTATTAACTATATGTATAATTATTCAGTGTGCTTCCACCTGCACCTTATTTTGGGGCAATTCTGTCTTTATAGACAGAGAGATATATAATTATGGAAATACACAGAGAGAGGAAAATATAGTACAATCTTGTTATATCTTTTATATCTTATATTAAACAAAGGACTTATTATATAACACATAAAATTGAACATCAAAAAGAGAAAATATATTAATAGAATGGTTATGGATGTTGAGATCTGACAGAAGCCATGACAAGCTTCAAGGACTAAAGCAGCCAGAGCTACAATCACAGAAAAAGCTGGGTCACTGCCCAGAAGGAGCTGAGATCATCATCCCCCGACCTTGAGACTCAGCCAGTCAGCATACTCCCCATAGCCTGGTTAAAGCTAGCCCAGATAACACAAAAAGATCCCTTAAGGGAGCCCGCATGCGCAAAATTTAGCCAATTAATGGATGCCAAGAACCCCTTGCAACCAATCCGCCCTTGTCAACTCCCTGTCTTTGTTCTGAGTCTATAAATACTGCTGTAATTCAGGGCTCGGGGATCTCTGCCTTACTCCACTGCGTGGGGTGTGACAGAGGCCCTAACTCAAGTTAGCATTAAACTCCCTTCTTGCTTTTGCATTGCCGTGGACTTCTTATTTCTCTGTTTTGGGGACTCGGACTTTGGGCATAACAATGGGCATATAAACAGACATACACATTTGCAAACTAATAGTCGTGTCCAACTCTTTGTGACCCCATGGACTGTAGCCTACAAGGCTCCTCTGTCCATGGAATTTTCCAGGCAAGAGTACTGGAGTGGGTTGCCATTGCCTTCTCCAGGGAATCTTCCCAACTCAGGGATCGAACCTGGGTCTCCCTCATTGCAGGCACACTTTACCGTCTGAGCCACCAGGGAAACCTGGTAGATGTAATTAAGTTTGGTGATTCAGTTCAGTTCAGTTCAGTCACTCAGCTGTGTCTGACTCTTTGCGACCCCATGAATTGCAGCACGCCAGGCCTCCCTGTCGATCACCAGCTCCCAGAGTTCACTCAGACTCACATCCATCAAGTCAGTGATGCCATCCATCCATCTCATCCTCTGTCATCCCCTTCTCTTCCTGCCCCCAATCCCTCACAGTATCACAGTCTTTTCCAATGACTCAACTCTTCGCATGAGGTGGCCAAAGTACTGGAGTTTCAGCTTTAGCATCATTCCTTCCAAAGAAATCCCAGAGTTGATCTTCAGAATGGACTGGTTGGATCTCCTTGCAGTGCAAGGGACTCTCAAGAGTCTCCAACACCACAGTTCAAAAGCATCAATTCTTTGACACTCAGCCTTCTTCACAGTGCAACTCTCACATCCATACATGACTACTGGAAAAACCATAGCCTTGCTGATCAGTTGACCTTAAATTAAAGAGATAATCCTGGATTATCTGCATAGGCTAAACATAATCATGAGCTTTAAAAGCAGAAGAGAAAGCCAGGTTGATATGAGGGAAGAGGAAGCATGGAGGCGGATTTGACATACCACCACTGGCTAGGAAATGAAGAAGGGGGCATGAAAGAAGGAATGAGGGAAACTCTGGTAACAGAGTGAATCTTGGTTTGCATTCTGCAAGGAATCAAGAGACCTACAACTACAGTGCAAGATGATAAACAGGTATTGTTTGAAGCCAGAGTTGGTAATAATTTGTTATACAGCAATAGAAAACTAATACACCACCAGAAAGAACAATTTTCATTTCACCCAAAATACCCAAATATATATACCTTTCCTTTGCACCTTTCTTTATGTTAACGACAGAGTTCTCATTCCTCTGTGTAGATCTATGCTTCGGATCCCACCTCTTACTTCTTAGCAAATCTGATTCTTCTTCAACTTGCAATATATTCCTATCCTCTGGATGTCTCATCTGCAAATGAACATACTCAAGACTCTCCAACTTTTTTCCCCATTCCTGATATTTCATACTTCCTCCCACTATTATCCTATTTTTCAGTTACAGTTAATTTTTCACTCCAGATCTCTTGCTTTGATTTGAGACCCATGAATCATACTCTAGTGGAAAGCTCTCTTTAGATGTCCTACAGGCAACTCTAACTCAACAGATCCAAACAGAACTCATCTATTTCCACTGTCTTTTAATCTCAGTGAATGGCATCAACATTCATCCAATTGATAGAGCAAAACCCCGTATATCATGCTTCTCTGTCTTCATTCCCTGTTTCTAGTAACGCAGAATCCTCTGTTGACTGTGTGCTCTGGAAAACTCCTAACTACCCCCATTTCTCTCCACCTTTTTTTTTTTTTTGCCACTATTCTTATGCACACCAGCACCATTTATCATCTGGATAGCTAAACCAGACTGAAAACTCATCCATCTTCCAAAATCCTGTCCTCCTGTAATACTCTCACCATACTAAATCTAAAGTGAAATTTAGTGTGATCAAATCTTGGATTTATATTTAAGCACTTATTCAACAATCAGAAATATTCTGAACACTTGATGTGCTTTGATTTTTTTTTTAATTCTCATAACACCCTCCTTGACAGATGAAGAAACGGAAATCTGAAGAGGTCATCTTACCCGGATCAAACATGTAACCTTCCCAAACTAGTACACAAAGCAAGATGAGATCCTGAGTTAGTACTCACTGTCTCATTTGAACACCATAGCAAATGGTGACATTCATGACTCAGGAGTATCAAAGTGGTTAACCGGGCTTGGAAAGTCCAATTACTTTATAACAACATAACTGAGAGAACCCAGGTTCCCAAACCTCAAGCTACAGTAATTATTGTTGTTAAGTATTTCACAAATATGTATTAATTTTTTGTTATGATGAAATATGAATGGAGCCTCGAAAAAAGATTAGTGAATTAGACCAATATATTTCTTTTACTTCTCATGTTTGTTTTTTGGTAAGGAAAGGGAACTTTGAACAACTAATTTAATAATCAGTGATTTAACTATATTTAATTAACTTCTACATACGAGAAAGACTACCTGATAAAAGAGCACAGTGCCATGACCTGGTCTGAGAAAGCTTTCTAAAGAAATGGCATTTTAAATAAGCTCTCAGGATGGAGCAGGATAATTTTGACCACAGCTCGGGAATGACTCATTTCATTTAATGCTGTCAGTGTCTGCACTGGCTGAACATCCAGAGTGATGCTGATCAGAGTCAGTGTCTACATGATCTCAAGTTAGAGACATGAAATGTCAGTCAATTCAGGGCAATGAGTGCAGCATCTTAAGAACCGAATTCTAATGGATTGGTGAAAGAGTAGTTTCTGAATGTCTGCTCTCAGATTGCTACTGTTCAAATAAATCTGGAGCTGGACCTTGTCTGCCAGGTAGTTTTTCACTCTTTATGGAGATAAGATGAACACAGGTTAAACAATTTAGGAGCAATATCTTAAACTGCAAGCACCAGGTTTTAAATAGTGTGGCACTAGGCAGCATTCATTCAAATATGCTACTTTTCCTTGGCTGAGTATTTCCCATACCAACTGTTGCTGTCTGGTCCTCTGTTAACGCATTTTCTTCCATCTAGGCCTTCTACCTAAGCCTGTATGCCTGCTTCATGGTCCACACGCTGCTCCTGTTCATTAACTGTCCCTGGCTCCCAGTGACCTAAAGGAAAAACTAAGTCTGGTTGAGGCCTGTCATCTGGGAGTTTTTCTCATCTCTTTTTGTTTCATATAATATCTGGAGAACTCTAGCTTCTGAATCACTACTGTAGTAATAGTTGTTCATTGTCTCATGAGGTCATGCGTTCAATTGGTGGGCAGCTCCGACCTCTTTTTTCACTCTTTCTAGAGCCTCAGCTATCATGAGAACATGCAACAGTGGCTTTCATAGAGTTCTTTTCTTATTTCCACTGTCAATTAGACTAAAATATATATAAATTAACTTCTAACTCTCCATTTATATTGGATAATAGCCTATAAAATATGTGTGATTTTTACAGCAAAATATATACTAAGTGTTTCTCTTGACTTTCTCATTTAAACAAAAGTCACAGGTTCCTGTCTAGGGTCAAAAAATACATACAGATACAGAAATAAACTAAACAAAATAAGCTTTCAAATAAGCCATCAAATGCAAAGGTTTACAATCTGCCTAATACCAATGTCTCCTCTGGCTTTTTATGGACTGGAAGACTGTTATTTTTTTTCTCCCCATCTGTGTTTTAAAAATTACCCTATAAACCTAGCATAGAGCATATGAGGCTTAGCTTAAATAACACTTCATTGGTGAAGGCTTCTCTAAGCCCTGTAGACTTGCTTATGTTATCCTTAGTAACTTGCCCATAACACTGTTCTTTCCCATCTCAATTTCCAGTTTTCAGTGTGTTTTTATTGCATGTCTGTCCTCTATGCTGGATTTTCTTTATAAAAGAACAATAATCATATTTGCCTTATATATATATACATATATATATATATATATAAACACATATATTTGACTCATTTATTTTCTAAAATTTATTTGGCTGCACCAGGTCTTAATTGCAGCACACGGGATCTTCATTGCTACATGCAGGATCTTTGTTGGCGCATGTGAGATCCAGTTCCCTGCTCTGCTCCCAAGCATGGGAGCACAGAGATATAATCTCTGGACCACTTTGCTTATATTTTACTGTTCACAGTACCATCAAGAACTAGCATCTAAAGGACAAAAGTACATGGAAGAATCCAGTAGGCAGAAAAACCAAGTTCTACTGTGAAAGCAAAATACAAAACAAACAGAAAATAAACACCTTCATAATGTGATTCTCCAGTTCTGCGCATCAAATTTCACAAGTATTAAAGTTAAAGGATTGGAGGAGAACAGAACTTTCCAGTTCTTACAATCACATGTTTCTTTTTTGCTTTGCATAGAACTTATTGTCTCTAATCCACACAGAGACTGAAAAAGTTTAAAACTTCTGTTTAGCATTTTCTTTTTTTCCAAGTAGAAAATATATCTCCTTACAGCCACTGGAAAATTTTCAGGACATCAGGGAGAACTTAAAATAAAAATTTTCCCTGTTGAACTTCAAACTCTCTCTAAATTATATACATGCAAACCTAACAAAAATAGAAAACAAGTTGTAAAAGGAAAAAAAACTGCATTTTATATTTTTAAATATTACT
>SJYC01041856.1:0-34547 GCA_006408675.1 Madoqua kirkii | reverse complement strand
TAGATGACCTTGAAAAGATGCACAACATCATTGTGTACCAGGGCTGACATATAAACCTAAGGAAATTGTACCCTTGTGATAATGCTATTTATACATTAATAAATGAAGATAATAATGATTAAAACAAGAAAACAAATATAAGCGGCTTTAGTACTATTAAAGATTTGTTGAACAAGAATAACTTATACTCATTGATTTCTTTGAGTGACTGATGAGGTTGGCAAGAGTTGTACATATTGAACAAGAACAGTAATGCAAGTATCTTCTGGATAAATAAGGATAGTAATCATTTCTATTTTTAACAGCCACTGTACACTACACATTCTGAATATATTGTATCAATCAGTTCTCTGTATTCACAAGTTCCCCACCAAGGGATTCAGTCAGCCTCAGATTCAACCTTCCTTGGCTTCCATCAACCATGGATCAAAAGTATTCGAAAAAAAAAAAAAAAAAAAAACTCCCAGGAAGTTGAAAAGAGCAAAACTTGAATTTGTCTTGTGGTGACAATGATTTATACAGCATTTACATTTTATTAAGAATTATAAGTAACATAGAAATGACTTAAAGTAAATGGGAGAATGTGTGGAAGTTATATGCAAATACTAAGCATTTTATACAGGAGACTTAAGAATCTGTGAAGTTTGTTAAAGCCTAGTAGGGTCTTGGAACAAATACCCTTGGATACCAAGAAACAACTGTACTATACTTCAGCACACATTGGTTTTAAGTTTTGTTTTTTTTTCCAGATGAAGAAACTGAGGTACAGAGATGTGGAACAATTCGACTCTAACCACAGAGTTTGAGGGAGAGAGATTTCTAGTCAAGGTTTAATAAATTCCAAGGTCTCTGTACATTTATTCTAAGATATATCTGGTCCAAGGCACTAATGGTGTATTACATGAACAGAGGCAGGCAAGCCAAGTAGAATCATTCGTCTAACTCCTTGTAAATGATCAATGTACTCAGGAAGTAGACAAGACTTGAAATTCTAAGGTGACCATCAGGTAATAACATGGCAATCCTATTCTGAGAAGATTGTATGAAAAAATAAGAATCAAATTCAAAGTTACTGAAAGCTTCCAAAGTGAAGGTCGCTCGGTCCTGTCCAACTCTTTGGGACCCCATGAGCCTGTCAGGCTCCACAGTGCATGGAATTCTCCAGGTAAGAATACTGGAGTGGGTAGCTATGCCCTTTTCCAGGGGATCTTCCCAACCCAGGGATTAAACCCAGGTCTCCCACGTTGCAGGCAAATTCTGTACTGTCTGAACTACCAGGGGAGCAAAAGCTCCCAAAGGTCAATGCAAAAGCTCTACGTTTGTCTTCACAGTGAGGAATCACAGAGCAAGCCTGGCTGGTTTTCGCTGCTTCTCTGCCTCACTCATTTTTTTTCTTGTAAATAAGGCAACAAAGGGATCATTCAGGAAAGAGCTAAAATTTATTTTTGTATTTGTTGAACTTAAGTCTCAATAATTCTCACTGGTATTTAAAGATTTTCACTTCTCAGATAAGGCATCTGGAAAAGTGTATTTTTTATTTTGCACTAAAACAAAGAATTAAAAAGGTAAGTTGATTTTGGTAAATAGCTGAAAAAAGAAACCATTTCTTATGCCTGACCAAACTTGAAAAATGAATGTTAGGTAATGTGTACAATATTTTATTCAAGGTCCTCGTGTCTTTGTTGGATGCCAATCCCCTTCCTCTGACAGGTGGGTTGCCAATATGGCATGGTGAGGATTGTCCTCACCGACTGCAAGCTTGATCAAAGGGCATTCCTGTTCTAGTCAGAAAGATCTTATCCTCATGTCCATTCCTTATCAATATCCATCACTATACAAGCAGACTTCTTATTTTGTTCTATAACTCTCAAGCCACTGAAAACAAAGAATATATGAGAACTCTGTGTTAGATACTCATGAGAGGGATGAAAAATTATTGGTGAGGATTGTCCTCACCGACTGCAAGCTTGATCAAAGGGCATTCCTGTTCTAGTCAGAAAGATCTTATCCTCATGTCCATTCCTTATCAATATCCATCACTATACAAGCAGACTTCTTATTTTGTTCTATAACTCTCAAGCCACTGAAAACAAAGAATATATGAGAACTCTGTGTTAGACACTCATGAGAGGGATGAAAAATTAAGCCCTCAAAAAATGTTAGTCCTTTAACAGTGACAGTGTCAAACTTATCTATGACTAGTGGGTGGGACACATCAGTTAGTAATAGACAGTAATCACAGTGGTAGTAGTAATAAAAGTAATAGAAGTATAGTAGCAATAGGAGCAATGATAAGTAATATTGGTTAAGTGCTTACACTGAGGTTTTATGTGCATTCACTTATTTAATGCTCTGTCCGTGAAGGGAATGGGGCCCTTGTGGTGGTCAAGGTCAAGAAATTGCACCTCAAAGACTTTCAACAGAAGGAAGCTCCAGCTGCTGCACTTTGAAAATTCATTTCCACCTTTGTGCTAGGGTTGCTCCCTGTCCGTGACCGAGATCTATTTCCAGGAGACTCAGGACCTCTCTAACAGTCCACATTAGCTTGTGGACTTCCTCAGGGCTTTGCTGACCCTTCTTGGACTTAACGGCAACCTATAACACTTCCATCAAATCTCAATTCCCTCATTCTTTCGTGTCTGCATCACTTCTTATGGTTTCCCAGCCTTTGCTTTCTCCTTCCCTATTCTTGCTTCACAAAGGTGTTTCCTGTATTAAAAAAAAATAAGATTAGAAACAAAGTTTAGAAATAATCCTTACCCATTTTATCCACTCTTGGCTTATGCTTCTCAGAAGACCAGGACTAATACATAATAATAACATTATTATTGTTTTAATAGAGAGAAAGAGACAGACAACACTGAGGTTCAACAGTGCTATCCAAGGTTACATTTGCATCAAACTACAGGAATGAGGTTTAATCAAAGGTTTCTGATTTCAGAACTTGCCTTATTAACCACTGTGGGATTCAGAAAGAAACCTCCACAGGGTGTGCCGCTTCAGCATGTGTGTTATTTTAAGCTAAAGGCAACTGAGACCCTGTATGTTCAAGACAAGGTGTTGCACCTCCCTTAACTATATAGAAGAATTTATATTGACAATTTTTTTTCAAAAAAAGAGTTATTACTAGAGATACATTTTAGCTAAGAGTCCCCACCTATACAAAGCAGGACAAACATCTAAATACCAAACATGTGCCTTTCTTATCATGCTGTAATCGACCCTCCTCTTCCTGAAAGCCCCTTAGCAGGCCTTAGCTCAGGATGGCATTTAGACCTCATTTTACCCTTTCTGTTTCTGAGTTTCTCAGGTATGTGGGTTTCTGTATGTATAGAAGTAGATTTTATTTTCTCCTGTAAATCTATCTCATGTCAATTTAATCCTTAGACCAGCCAGGAAGGGCAAAAGATGACACCATTCCACGACTTGGGGAAGTTACAGTAGGAAAGGAAGCAGACAGGAGAACTGTGTCATTTACTCAGAGCAATTAGGGAAAAGCTTTAGGCTTCATTTGAAAAACAAAAGGTGGCATGGAGCTTTCATCTTATGGCCCCCTTTCAAAACTGGCGATTACCAGTAATCCATATCTTTGCAAGTAGATAGATTTTCAAACTTTACATGTCTACTGATGCGGGGAAAGACAGGACAGGAGAAGGGGATCGACAGAGGATGAGATGGCTGGATGGCATCATTAATTCAATGGACATGAGACTGAGTAAGCTCCAGGATATAGTGAAGGACAAGGAACTCTGGCATGCTGCAGTCCATGGGGTCACAAAGAGTCGGACACAACTGAGCGATTAAACAACAATTTCCATGATTAATTCTGTCTCTATTTACATTTCTAACCCTGTATATCCTTTCCTTGGGCTTCCCCGGTGGCTCAGTGGTGAAGAATCTGCCTGCAATGCAGGAGCCACAGGAGACACGGGTTTAATCCCTGGGCTAAGGAGATCTTCTGGAGGAGGGCATGGTAACCCAATCCAATATTCTTGCTAGGAGAATCCCCACGGACAGAACAGCCTTGCAGGCTACAGTCCATAGGGTTGCAAAGAGTTGGACACAACTGAAGAGACTTAGCACACATCCTTTGCGTGGGAACTAGACCATGAAAATTACTGAAATAAAATACACGTTTTGTTGTAACAATGGTTTGAAAGTTTATAACAATGACTTAAAAGCTTACTATATACTAAACCATTGCGTTTATGTTTTGTAAGTCTGGTAAACCTTCTTTGCCTCATGCCACCAAATGATTTATGCTTTTTTATAGAACTAGTTGAGAGAGGTTATATATTTGCAACATCAGTGACATATAGACTCATCTGAGTCAGCCACTTACCATGATACTTACAATATTTTCTATCTATTCCTCTGTGTCCCTAAGTTCAACCTTAATGTAGATGGAGTCAAATGTGAAAGGGTCCATATTGTTCAATCTGTTTTCAGATAATGAATTTTCCACCATTTCTACCAGAAGAAGTAACATCTTTCTTTCCTTTCTACCTTCCCTCCTTCTCCCGTCCTTGTCTCTCATCCCTCCCTCATCTATAATAGGCGTGAATATTATAGTCCTACACATGGACTTGAGCGACACAGTAGCCAAAATACCTCAAAAAAAGGTCATAGATAATTTAGTATTTTAACACACAATTAATTTTCCTAATATTTTTAGTCCAACAATTTTTGAAACTTTAAAATTGCCTATTTTATCTTATATCCCTTCATTTTCCCCTTCCAGTGAGGCAAAGAAAGAAGCTTGGATCCTTTGGTGAGATACTGGATTTATTATTAAGTTATCTTTTAATTCCTTCTATGAATAATACTTCAAAATATATAGTTCGGCACAATGATAGCATAGCTATAATAACACCACTCCTGTGTTAAAAGCTGTCCCAATCACAGAATGTTATTCATTACTTAGTGAGAACTATAACCTAAAGAAATTTTTTTTAATGTATTTAATTCTTCAAGGTCAGGGTATATAAAAATTTCAAGCTTGGTCTTTCTTTTCAAAGGTTAAGAGGTTAGGTGATTTGGTCACAATTTGTCTCACTAATTAAACCCAAATGCCCTAAACTTTCTAACAAACTGCCTTCCATTCTTCACCTCTCTTTGGAGCTGAGCCCGTTATTTATCCAGATCTCTTTGTGAAATTCTTTCTCACTCAGCTCCATCAATTATGTTCAAATGACGCTTCATTCCACGCCAAGCACACTGAGGCGAGTGCCATTCTGGAGCAAGCAAGGCCTTTTGATCTATTTGGAGTCATTTGTGCATTTCACCTTTCAGGCGACCCTACTCACATCGCATGTGCACCTTCTCTTCTTTAGTTGACAAAATCTTTACTATCATTTATTTGGGAAGAATAAATATGTTCACTGACCTGTTTGAACTGTCAGATATTGCTTCTAACACTTGTAAAGATCTCTGTTAGTATATTGATGGGAGGAAAAAAGGATACTCTATGGTGGCTTGCTAGACACTTTCAAAGAAGATTAAAAGTTCCAAAGAAAAAAAAATCAGCCTCACTCCCCTGTAGTTTTCTTCTTATACATCCTATAACTCTTAATGAAAAGAAAGAGAATTGCAATATTATTTGTTGTTAATAATGTTTCACACAAAGAAATGCTCCAAATTGGAGTATTTGTCATATTATCATAACTACTTATATAACTACTGATTAAACTATTTATCAGATAAATATAGTATAAGACAGGAGAGAATCTGCCGGCCTTACTCAGAAAATCACTGTTTAATTTTTTTTAATTTTTATTTTATATTGGAGTAGATTATCAATGTTGTGTTAGCTTCAGGTGTACAGCAAAGAGATTCACTTATATTTATGTACATATCTATTCTTTTTCAAATTATTTTCCCATTTAAGTTATTGCTCAGAGTACTGAGAAGAGTTCCCTGTGCTATATACTAGGTCCTTCTTGGTTACATATTTTAAATATAGCAATATGTACATGTCAATCCCAGCTTCCTAATCTATCCCTTCCCCTCAGTATCCTTCCCTCCTGGTATAACCATAAGTTTGTTCTATAAGTCTGTTTCTGCTGTAAATAAGCTCATTTGCAGCACTTTTTAAAAGATTTCACATATAAATTACATCATATGATATTTATCTTTCTCTACCCTAGTTCACTTAGACAGTAATCTCCAAGTCCAGCTTGCTGTTGCTGTTGTTCAGCTCTCAGTTGTGTCCGACACTTTGTGACCCCGTGGACTGCAGCATGGCAGGCTTCCCTGCCCTTCACCATCTCCCAGAGCTTGCTCAAATTTGTGTCCATTGAGTCAGTAATGCCATTCAACCATCTCATCCTCTGGACGTCTCCTCCTGCTCTCAATCTTTCCCAGCACCAGGGTCTTTTCTAATGAGTCAGCTCTTTGCATCAAGTGGTCAAAGTATTAGAGCTTCAGCATCAGGCCTTTCAATAAATATTCAGGACTGATTTCCTTTAGGATTGACTAGCTTGATCTCCTTGCAGTCCAAGGAACTCTCAAGAGTCTTCTCCAAAATCACAGTTCAAAAGCATCAGTCCTTGGGCACTCAGCTTTCTTTATGGTACAACTCTCACATCCATACATGAATATCAGAAAAACCATAGCTTTGACTATATGAACCTTTGTTGGCAAAGTATTGTCTGTTTTTTAATATGCTGTCTAGGTTAGCCATAGCTTTCCTTCCAAGGAGTAAGCGTCTTTTAATTTCATGGCTACAGTCACCATCTCCAGTGATTTTGGAGCCCAAGAAAATAACGTCTATCACTGTTTCCATTGTTTCCTCATCTATTTGCTATGAAGTGATGGGACGGGATGCCATGATCTTAGTTTTTTTAATGTTGGGTTTTAAGCCAGCTTTTTCACTCTCCAATTTCACCTTCATCAAGAGGCTCTTTATGGTGCTGCAAATAGCATTATTTAATTCTTTTTAAAGGTTGAGTAGTATTCCACTGGGGGCTTCCCTGGTGGCTCAGATGGTAAAGAATCCGTGTGTAATGCGGAAGACCCAGGTTCGATCTCTGGGTCAGGAAGATCCTGTGAAGAAGGGAGCATCAACCCACTCCAGTATACTTACCTGGAGAATCTCATGGATAGAGGAGCTTAGTGATCTATAGTCCATGGGTTTGCAAAGAGTTGGACACAACTGAGTGACTAATGTACATATGTAACATGTCTTCTTTATCCATTCATCTGCCAATAGACGTTTAGGTTGCTTCCATTCCTTGGCTATTGTAAATAGTGCTGCTGTGAACAGTGGGCATGTGTATACTTTCAAATCAAGCTTTTAACTGGATGTATACTCAGGACTGAGGTCTTTGGGTCATAGAGTAACTCTATTTTTAGTTTCTAAAAACCTCCACACTTTTCTCCATAGTGCCTGTACCAATTTACATTCCCACCTACAGTGTAGGAGGGTTCTCTTTTCTCCACACCCTCTCCAGCATTTATCACTTGTAGAATTTTTGATGATGGTCGTTCTGACTGGTGTGAGGTGATACCTCACTGTAATTTTGATTTGCAACAACTAGCAATGCTGAGCATCTTTTCACATGCCTCTTGGCCATCTGTATGTCTTCTTTGGAGAAATGTCTATTTAGGTGTTCTGCTCATTTTTTGACCCTTCAATTATTTGGAGTCTGATATCACTAAATATAAAAAACAATGAGTATGCTCTGAGTCAATTTAGGGGGAAACATAAAAGACACACTGATTTTTTAGCAATAATTTTTATTTGTACGAAAATGGTCTCTTTTATGAATTTTCCCTGTACAATTTGCATTTTAAAGGTGTTATTTGAAGTGGGCATATTTTAAAGCATATACTAATTGGATCTGCTTTTAGTTTTTAGCAGCTGAGGGGATGGGAATAGTTATTGCCTTTCCCCAGACACACACACTGAAGGGTGGTTAGAACTCTAGAGAGTGGGGATAAGAATTAATTGCCCTAAAATCAGCCTGCTTAACCTCAAGTGTATCATGTGCTCTTTCCTCTATCATTAATGTTTGCCTCTTTTTCCAAGAGAAAAAGAAACAACGTTTCTTGTTTCTCTCTTACTTTCCCTCGGTTTCTCCAGTTTTCAGATAGTTCAACATGAATTCTGGTGCCAAAAGACATAGCAGAGATCCACAGCCCACTGTGATCTGGCTCTTGGTGTTAATCAGGCAACTGTATAGAGAAGAATAAAAATCATGTGATAAAATGCATTCACCTTCATCTGTTGCCTTTAACCTGGGCTATGATTCAGTAGAATTCTCACAGAAGAGAGATAAAGAAAGGAACTGCTGCAAAAATCAATTCTTACGTAAAAGTCATTGCACATAAAAACTTGTCAATTGTAATATCTTCCTTTATTTTTCACATCTTTTATTTAAAATAATATTACAAAATAGAACATTTCTTGCATAATCCTACACTTTCAGAAATAGAATACTCACCTTATCTACTTTCAAACTTTTTGAAACCATCCCCTTTCCTGCACTTATTCCTCACTCTCAATTGGTGCTTTCTACAATTACGCATCGTCCCCTTAAATAGTATAATAGAGAAGAAAATAATAAACTGTCATATGACTGACTGCTATATGGGTAACTTAAGACAAATGGAGTCTGGGTTTCACAGCTCCATAAAGTAGGGCTTCTACTTTCATAGTGATTAGCTGTTTCAAGCAATGTCTGTGTAGTTTAAAACTGAAATGTGTTTTAAAATATTTCATAAATTATAAAACTGTTTTGACTCAGTTCAGCTAATATTCCTAAAAGATAAAGAATAAAATAATAATAATAATAACCAGTGATCTCCTGGGAAAAGGTCCTTAACAGAATCACTGAAAGTGCCATTTAAATACTAACTTGACTCAGGAAGATCTCATTGAATTTCAGACTCAAGGAGTCAATATGGATCAAATATACCTACCTATTCCTTGCATGCCAGTTGTTTCCAAAGTTTTAAAAAGAGGCCTAAAGGTCTTCATATTGTCTTTTGAAAGCAAAATGTAAAGATTAATAGCCAGAAAATCAGTGGACGATCAAGAGCCAAAATGAAAGAGGACTGAGGGAAGCTCGATCAGAATACTGAGAGGCAAAATTTTAATATTACCCTATACCTATTAGAATAATGAAAAAGGATGCAAATAACAAATGTTGCCAAGGCTGTGGAAGAAAAGGAACCCTCATACAGTGTCGGTGGAAATGTAAATTGGTGCAGCCACTGTGGAAAACAATATGGGGGTTTCTCACAAAACTAAAAATAGAACTACCCTATGACCCTACAATCCATTCCTGGGTATATATCTGCAAAAGCAAAAAAAAAAAAAAAATTCAAAAAGATATATATCACCCAGTGCTCACAGTAGCATTATTTACAATTGCCAATAATACAAGCAACCTAAATGACTGGAGAGAGAAAATGTGATTTTACACACACACACACACACACACACTCACACACACAATGGGATATTACTCAGCCTTAAAAATGAATAAAATTTAACCATTTGCAACAACATAGATGGACCTGGAGGATATTATGCCTGGTGAAACAGATCAGACAGAGAAAGACAAATACAGCATGATGTCATTTTTATATGAAACCTAAAAAATTAAACTAGCTAGTAAATATAACTAAAAGAAACACACTTGGAGAACAAACCAGTGGTTACCAGTGGGGAGGGGTAATATAGGGATAGGAGATTAGGAGAAACAAACTACTATGTATAAAATAAGCTAGAAGAATATATTACGCAACATTGGGAATAAAGTCAGTACTTTATAACAACTAGAAATGGAATATAACCTTTAAAAATTGTGAATCATTATATTAACACTGTAACATCTAATATTCTACATCAACTATATTTCAAAACATGAAAAAATTTAAAAGCATGAGGTAGCTAGGGTATTACTTTGCTATTTATGAATACTCCTACATTGTATAGTATTAATCTCATTTAGTCTTCAAAATCCTATAATGTAGAAATAACTATCCCTGTTTTAAAAATGAAGACATGCCTAACAACAATAACAACAAAATGAACAAGCTGAGATTTAATCCAACACAGCTAATGATGTAAATGAATTCAATCTCTCTAAAGTTGGATAATATGGTTAGATATTTGTGTTAATCTTATGTACAGCCTTTCAGTTAGTAAGTGTTCTATAAACAACTGGTAAGTCAGAGAGCTAATTTTAGTATATGACAAAAGTTGTGGTATCAGTTTTATATGCATTATCTCATGTGATCACTCACCTAGCTTTTATTAGTAGCCACTTTTTTGTAGAGGAGGAAGCCAAGTTTAGAAATACTAAGTATCTTGCTCAAAGCCAGTTAACAAGTAACAGAGATAGAATTTGAACTCAGTCAGATGCCAAAACTTGTGTTATTAACCATTAGGCTTCATTGTAGCCCCCAAAGATTTCTAACTTCAAGTCAATGTTTTTCTTTTTGTTTTTTTTTTTTTTTCTTCTGCTACACTATGATCTTTAAGCTGTACTATCCAAGAAATGCAATGTGAGTTACACATGCAATTTTATATTTTCTAGAGGTTCCTAGGGCAAACAGAGAAGACTAAAATTCATTTAAATAGTATATTTATTCTGTATAATATACAGAGCGAAATAAGCCAGAAAGAAAAACACCAATGCAGTACTGCTGCTGCTGCTGCTAAGTCGCTTCAGTCGTGTCTGACCCTGTGGGACCCCATAGACGGCAGCCCGCCAGGCTCCCCCATCCCTGGGATTCTCCAGGCAAGAACACTGGAGTGGGTTGCCATGTCCTCCAATGCATGAAAGTGAAAAGTGAAAGTGAAGTCGCTCAGTCGTGCCCAACTCTTAGCGACCCCATGGACTGCAGCCCTCCAGGCTTCTCCATCCATGGGATTTTCCAGGCCTGAGTACTGGAGTTGGGTGCCATTACCTTCTCCTCAATACAGTACACTAACGCATATATATGGAATTTAGAAAGATGGTAACGATAACCCTGTATGCGAGACAGCAAAAGAGACACAGATGTATAGAACAGTCTGTTGGACTCTGTGGGAGAGGGAGAGGGTGGGATGATTTGAGAGAATGGCACTGAAACATGTATAATATCATATATGAAATGAATCACCAGTCCAGGTTCAATGCAGGATACAGAATGCTCGGGGCTGGTGCACTGGGATGACCCGGAGAGATGGTATGGGGAGGGAGGAGGTAGGGGGTTCAGGATGGGGAACACGTGTACACCTGTGGCAGATTCATGTTGATGTATGGCAAAACCAATACAATGTTGTAAAGTAATTAGCCTCTAATTAAAATAATTTTTAAATAATTTTTATTATAAATAAATGAATAGTATATTTAACTTAATACCATTTCTACATGTAATCAACATAAAATGTTAACAAGATTCTGTATATCCCTTCTTCTGGACTGTCTTTGAAATACAATTTGTATTTTACACATATATACATCTCATCTCATCTAGGACTAGCCACATTTGAAATGATCAATAGCCACCTGTGATTAGTGGCTATATTAGACCATATAGCTCTAAACCCTGTTGCTAATTTTTAAATAATAATTTTTATTATAAATAAATGAATAGTATATTTAACTTAATACCATTTCTACATGTAATCAACATAAAATGTTAACAAGATTCTGTATATCCCTTCTTCTGGACTGTCTTTGAAATACAATTTGTATTTTACACGTATATACATCTCATCTCATCTAGGACTAGCCACATTTGAAATGATCAATAGCCACCTGTGATTAGTGGCTATATTAGACCATATAGCTCTAAACCCTGTTGCGTGTGTGTGTATGTGTGTGTGTGTGTGTGTGTGTGTGTGTAGCAGTGACTCAATCCTTTCCTCATCTCAAGTATTAACTTTAAAATCCCAGGATTTGGTAAATACTTATGTTTTTAACAGCATGTAAGGCAGCCAGAGTTGATAGGGGTTTCTTTTCCCTCCCTGAGCATGAGTAGTTTTGTATGTACAAAATTTTGTAAATACTGTTGTCTTGATACTCCATTTTTGCAGTGTTTTAACAGCAAACAACCAGAAGTACTTAAAGGGCTTCTTTGTCTCTGCTTCTAAAGTGATGTCACTTTTCTCCCACAGTTGATTAACTCTAGAATTTTGAGACCTGATGATGAACTTCACAAAGAATTATTCTCCATGCAGCTCCCTATCAGGCCAATTACAAATTTAGCATTTTGAAATGACTGATTTTTAAGAGGGCATTTACTAAAATTTGTATAATTATGACATTAGGGGATACTGGATGAAGGTGACATAGGAACACTGTCTTTGCAGAAAAGTAGAAAAGTAGACCTTATTTTTTTCAGAGACAATCTATGACTACTTCAGAATGATAAAAGCTATGGTTGTTATGACACCTGTGAAAATGAGCTAAGCTAGCAAATAAATGAAAGCTGAGAAAATTATTACAATTATTCACAAAATCTGACTTTCAAAATCTGAATTAAACACCAATCCCAAATCTTTCTTAAATTACTAAGTAATGACATTTTTCACTACTAATATATTTAAAAAAATTTACATTAAGCATGCTTATAGGGGTAGAGTTTCTCTAGATGGAAATGAAAGCTAGAAACAGAAGTTTTTAAACCACACAGAGGTTTTTTGTACATCTCATATGCAGCCACCCAAGTAGCCATGGGCTGTTTGCCTGTTTCTTTTCCATTTCTTCATTAATGCTTGGTTCTAAGTTATTTGTCTTATTAACTACATGCCATGTGAGGAAATGGTTTGCAATGGTCAGGGTAGAAAAGCAGACTTTATTCTTACAGAATTAGAATGAAAATAAACACTTCAAAATTATTACACAGAAGACTTCAAATGCTTACACAAATAATGACAAAGTGTCTTGAAGGGAAAACAAATGCATTTTGAAAAGCGCTTATAATAATGATATTCAACCAAGAATAAAGAACTCAAGATCATCTATATTATTTTTTATTTATGACTGAGTAGTGGAAACAGTGTCAGACTTTATTTTTCTGGGCTCCAAAATCACTGCAGATGGTAACTGCAGCCATGAAATTAAAAGACGCTTACTCCTTGGAAGAAAAGTTATGACCAACCTAGATAGCATATTCAAAAGCAGAAACATTACTTTGCCGACGAAGGTACATCTAGTCAAGGCTATTGTTTTTCCTGTGGTCATGTATGGATGTGAGAGCTGGACTGTGAAGAAGGCTGAGTGCCGAAGAATTGATGCTTTTGAACTGTGGTGTTGGAGAAGACTCTTGAGAGTCCGTTGGACTACAAGGAGACCCAACCAGTCCATTCTGAAGGAGATCAGCTTTGGGATTTCTTTGGAAGGAATGATGCTAAAGCTGAAACTCCAGTACTTTGGCCACCTCATGCGAAGAGTTGACTCACTGGAAAAGTCTCTGATGCTGGGAGGGATTGCAGGCAGGAGGAGAAGGGGACAACAGAGGATGAGATGGCTGGATGGCATCACTGACTCGATGGATGTGAGGATGTGAGGATGTGATGGATGTGATGGACAGGGAGGCCTGGCGTGCTGCAATTCATGGGATCGCGAAGAGTCAGACACGACTGAGAGACTGAACTGTACTGATGTATACCTATATGTGCCTTTATTAAGTGTCAGGTGCTGCAACACTGTTTTAAATACAATGTAATATAAGCCAATTAGCACAGAGCACTGGCTATTACATAAAGGAAAGTTGTAATATTTTCAAATATATGACTCTATGATACCGACTGCACTAGGTCCATCTCATAATTTTTTGAAGCAAATCTTCCTACAGTTTGAAGACACAGAGTTTTTGTATCTAGATTTAAACATTGCTGAAACAGTTAGCTGTTTTTGGTGTCACCTGCTCAGGGTAAACCCCAAGTTGCAAGTTGAGGACAGTGAAAGTAGGAGCATGATATGTTGTAAACTCAGAAGTACACCTGTCAGATATTAACTGTAACTTCTTTAGTGATGCTTGGAAATCTTAAATTCTATTCACTCAGACAATGGGCATCCATTTCGTCACAAAACTCATTGAGGAAATCAAACCTAAACAGGATAATTTGCTGTTTTCTAGGGAAAGTATAATATTGAAGAAAATTTTCATGAGTCATTTAAGGAAAATGTCAGAGAAGTGGAACATTTCAGCAAACTCTTAAAGGATGAGGATGAATCTGAAATGAGTTCAGAAAATGAGAATGGTAAAACAAAAGTGTTTAGGTCTCAGCAAACAGAATGGAAGGAAGCAAGTGTGTGACAGGCAGGACGGTTCTTTATGTAAATAGGAGAGTCTTGTGGGTTATCCCTCAGTCAAATAAATGTTTAGTTTTTCAGAAACATATTTTTCCTATGGAAAGTGTAAATCTACAGCGGGCTTTGAGAAATTTTGGAGAACTAAAATCAATGTGAATGGTTTTAAATGGAGAATTTTCTACCCAAGCCAAGGAAACATGTTTTAGTAGAGCTGTCCAGCAAAGAGAAAGCAGCTTTTAGAGATTTCAAATGCTGAGTATATTCAAGAAAACGTGGGTCAAAAACCTATGAAAAAACATCCATGCCTAGTAAGGATTAGGTAGCTTAAGACTCCACCTCAACCTGAAATTTTGTTATGTATTTTAATTTTTTTAAAGGCAGCTTTTTCAGAGAGAGAGATTCTTAAAATATTGTGATGATTTTAAATATAAATGTTTTTTCCATTGCCTAAATTTTTAATAATCTCCACCATCCAAAGTGTGTGGGAAGACAGCTGAAGTAGAGAAGTTCTAGAAATGGATATCTGATGTTGCAACCCACTGTGAAAAACTTTGAAAATGGTGCACTGAGAGTTCCAGAAGCATGCTGCCCTATTCCATCATTAAGAGAACAGCGCAGACCTGGTGAAATAAATTGTTTTTTGGCAGCTAGTAATGCACAAAGGATTTAATTTATTTTAGTTAAAATTGCCCAAAAATATAATGGCAACAACGGTGAATGATATTTTCCATAAAATTCAGTCATTTTAAATAACAAAATATATAACTTTAGATACTATAAGTGACAATTTATTTGGAATTATATGCAAGATGTTGAAACATTATGCATTATCCAGTTAAATTTAGTCTCATAGTGTTAACACTTGAATAGGGAAATGACATTTCTCAGAAACTTGTCCTTTCTTTACAATAAACTTTAAAGTAAACAAATCATGAGTTACACATTGGCGGAGAAAGCCTTTTCCATAATTTATTTCACATAAGTGTTATTGGTTAAACTGAAAACCAGAGAGGGAATGGGACTTTTCTAATGTCAAACAAGGATCTCACACCAAAGTAAATACCATGATAGGAACATAAAAATTTTCAGCCCATATTTTTACTCAGCCTTACAAATGATTACTGTATGTAGAGCCCCAAAGACCACACACAATCCATAGAAATGGTGCTACCTTGCATTGGTTGTATTTGATTTATGAACTACAGACTAAATGCTATGCAGTAATAAGAATATACCACAAAACTCCATTAATTAAAATACCTGAAGGAATTATTCAACAACTATGTATAAAAAACAAGTATGTATAAAACAATTTGCAACATATCTTGAAAGATAAAATTATTATTAATAACATCTTTCTGTGTTTTTAAATGGGCTTCCCTGGTGGCTCAGTGGTAAAGAATCTACTTGCCAATGTAGGAGATGCAGATTTGATCCCTGAGTCAGGAAGGTTTCCCTAGAGAAGGAAATGGCAACCCACTCTAGTATTCTTGCCTGGGAAATCCCATGGACAGAAGAGCCCAGAGGGCTGCAGTCCTTCATGTCGAAAAGAGTTGGACATAATTTAGTAAGTGTGTACGCACGTTATTCTATAAAGACCTACATGGAAAAGAATCTAAAAAAGAGTGGCTATATGTATATGTATGACTGATTCACTTTGCTGTATACCATAAATTAACACAACATTGTAAATCAGCTATGCTCTAACAAAAATCAATTTTAAAAAATCCCAATTTAAATAATGATTTGGAAATAATCATTGTCCTTTAATAAACAGTAATGTTTATGGGTTCTATATTGTGCTAGCAATCTCTCAGAGGGCTGCAGTCCTTCATGTCGAAAAGAGTTGGACATAATTTAGTAAGTGTGTACGCACGTTATTCTATAAAGACCTACATGGAAAAGAATCTAAAAAAGAGTGGCTATATGTATATGTATGACTGATTCACTTTGCTGTATACCATAAATTAACACAACATTGTAAATCAGCTATGCTCTAACAAAAATCAATTTTAAAAAATCCCAATTTAAATAATGATTTGGAAATAATCATTGTCCTTTAATAAACAGTAATGTTTATGGGTTCTATATTGTGCTAGCAATCTCTCTATAGGAACTAAATGTTTTTGGCAACATAAGGAGACCAATATATGTTTCAGAAGGAAAACTGAATTTATATATCAGTGCCCAATCATCATGTTCTATGGTCCCCAAGAGACTTATTTTCTTACCTGAGAGGTTATATTTGGGCTTAAGTAAACAAAGTAGCTGTACTGATCACAATCAAAATTACTTTATAAGTTATTTTATGAGGTAACACAGTATATTGAAGTGCACTAAGTATCTATTTACATGATTTTGTTTACTAACTAAGTCATGTTTGATACTTTTGCAAACTCATGGATTGTAGCAGACCAGGTTCTTCAGTTTAAGGGATTTCCCAGGCAAGAATATTGGGGTGAGTTTCTATTTCCTTCTCCAGGAGATCTTCCCAACCCAGGAATCAAATCTGTATCTCATGCATGGCATGCAGATTCTTCACCCGAGTCACTAAGGTTTCCCAAGTATTTATATAAAACTGGCCAAATAGTGAGGGGCCTCTATGAAAAAATGATGAATTTGGCTTTACACAATTTCCACACCATGTTGTTCTACTGAATATTTATATTTTAGCTTCAGTTCAGTTCAGTTGTTCAGTCGTGTCCGACTCTTTGTGACCCCATGAATCACAGCACGTCAGGCCTCCCTGTTCATCACCAACTTCCGGAGTTCACTCAGACTCATGTCCATCGAGTCCATGGTGCCATCCAGCCATCTCATCCTCTGTCATCCTTTTCTCCTCCTGCCCCCAATCCCTACCAGCCTCACAGTCTTTTCCAATAAGTCAACTCTTTGCATGAGGTGGCCAAAGTACTGGAGTTTCAGCTTTAGCATCATTCCTTCCAAAGAAATCCCAGGGTTGATCTTCAGAATGGACTGGTTGGATCTCCTTGCAGTCCAAGGGACTCTCAAGAGTCTTCTCCAACACCACAGTTCAAAAGCATCAATTCTTCGGCACTCAGCCTTCTTCATTGTCCAACTCTCAGATCCATACATGACCACAGGAAAAAACCATAGCCCTGACTAGACGAATCTTAGTGGGCAAAGTAATGTCTCTGCTTTTGAATATGCTATCTAGGTTGGTCATAACTTTTCTTTCAAGGAGTAAGTGTCCTTTAATTTCATGGCTGCAGTCACTATCTTCTGTGATTTTGGAACCTCAAAATAAAGTCTGACACTGTTTCCACTGTTTCTCCATTTCCCATGGAGTGACAGGACTGGATGCCATGATCTTCGTTTTCTGAATGTTGAGCTTTAAGCCAACTTTTTCACTCTCTTCTTTCACTTTCATCAAGAGGCTTTTTAGTTCCTCTTCACTTTCTGCCACAAGTGTGGTGTCATCTGCATATCTGAGGTTATTGATATTTCTTCTGGCAATCTTGATTCCAGCTTGTTTTTCTTTCAGGCCAGTGTTTCTTATGATGTACTCTGCATAGAAGTGAAATAAGCAGGGTGTCAATACGCAGCTTTGACGTACTCCTTTGCCTATTTGGAATCAGCCTGTTGTTCCATGTCCAGTTCTAACTGTTGCTTCCTGACCTGCATACAGATTTCTCAAGAGGTAGGTCAGGTGGTCTGGTATTCCCATATCTTTCAGTATTTTCCACAGTTTATTGTGATCCACACAGTCAAAGGCTTTGACAGAGTCAATAAAGTAGAAATAGATGTTTTTCTGGAACTGTCTTGCTTTTTCCATGATCCAGCCAATGTAAGCAATTTGATCTCTGGTTCCTTTGCCTTTTCTAAAACCAGGTTGAACATTAGGAAGTTCATGGTTCACATATTGCTGAAGCCTGGCTTGGAGAATTTTGAGCATTACTTTACTAGCCTGTGAGATGAGTGCAAATGTGCGATAGTCTGAGCATTCTTTGACATTGCCTTTCTTTGGGATTGGAATGAAAACTGACCTTTCCAGTCCTGTGGCCACTGCTGAGTTTTCCAAATTTGCTGGCATATTGAGTGCAGGACTTTCACAGCATCATCTTTCAGGGTTTGAAACAGCTCAACTGGAATTCCATCACCTCCACTAGCTTTGTTCATAGTGATGCTTTTTAAGGCCCACTTGACTTCACATTCCAGGATATCTGGCTCTAGATTTTTAATCACACCATTGTGATTATCCAGGTCATGAAGATCCTTTTTGTACAGTTTTTCTGTGTATTCTTGCCATCTCTTCTTAATACCTTCTGCTTCTGTTAGTTCCATACCATTTCTGCCCTTTATCGAGCCCATCTTTGCATGAAATGTTCCCTTGGTATCTCTAAGGGTTCCTAATCTTTTTGGCACCAAGGACTAGCTTAATGGAAGGCAATTCTTCCACAGACTTAAGCAGATTGAGAAGGGGATGGCTTGGGGATGGTTCAAGCTCATTACATTTATTGTGCACATTATTTCTGTCATTATTACATAAGCTCCACCTCAGACCATCACGCAGTAGATCCCAAAAGCTGGAGACCCCTGCTTTAGAATACATTATTAGTTATTTACTTATCTTACAGGAAGAAATGTGTTTCATATTCAAAAATATTTTTTAAATCATTGGGCATGGAGTGGAGACGATAGCTTCTAAAATAGACTTCTTCACTGCAAGACATTCAAGTCATTAGATAGATAATATAATCATAAGTCAACAAAGGAGAGTCAGAAGGATTAGACAGAATTTCTTAAAACTATTTGAGCCCACAACACCTTTTTAATATTAGCATTGTTTGTTATTTTGTAGAACAACTATGATATTATTTAATGGCAATCCACTCCAGTACTCTTGCCTGCAGAATCCCATGGCTTGGGGAGCCTGGTGGGCTACAGTCCATAGGGTCGTACAAAGTCGAACATGACTGAAGTGATTTAGCCTACACACACGCACATTTTCGTAACATAATTTGGGAAATCTTTGAGAAGTTAATAAACCAAAATAACACTGACCCAATCTTGTGTATTATGCAGCTTCAAATGGTTTCTAGTGACATATGCTCACTAGATGCAGTTAGATGCATTTAGGGGCTTCCCTGGAGGCTCAGATGGTAAAGAATCTGCCAGCAATGCGGGACACTTGGATTCAATCCCTGGGTCAAGAAGATCCCCTGGAGAAGGGAATGGCAACCCACTACAGTATTCTTGCCTGGAAAATTCCATGGTCACAGGAGTCTGGTCCAATGGGGTACAGTAGAGTCCATAGGGTTGCAAAGAGTTGGGTACGACTGAGTGACTAACACTTTCACTTTCAGATGCAGCAAGAAACATCATGGTTCTACAACTCCATATATGCCATGATTTTCTCTGTTCCATCTTCTCATTTCTCTATGAGTTTCTTTGTCACAATCAGTTCCCAAAATTAATCACAAAATGAAGTTGAATGCTTAATTGTGATAATTCTAGAAAAAGTTGTCTTTTTAAAGAATGGATTCAATAGATTTGATGGTTGGCCTTTTTATAGGTCAAATCTGTCTGTTTTTCCCTGCAGATCCCAAGAAGACTATATATATATTAGGTGGCCTAAAGCAATCCAGGTAAATGCTTTAACAAAGTGGATTTCTATTTCTTCAGCTTTCAATATGATACAGTTGCATATATCTTTAAGGTATGAAAAAAAAATGACTTGAAATAAGGTTTAAGAAAGAAATACCTATGATAGTTCCTACCCACAGTAGGCATTCAGAATTGGTAGCTTTGATAATAGTCTACAGACCATTAAAACAACTAGTTAAAAGAGACTTCTTACTCCTTATTTTTAATGGAGCAAATATTAATGCATGATTTGGGGAAGGGATGTGTGTCAAAAATACTTTCAGTTTAAGTTTGGCAAAGTGTTAGAAATAGCAATGAACGTATGCATGGCTGATGGGTAAAATTAGTTATGTATGTGTAATTAGGTTTGGAAAATGCTGGTGTCTATCAAAATATTTCCTCCCATCTCAGCTGAGCACACTGCTCTTTTTTTTGCAAACATACACAGTATATCTGCCATGGAAATTAGCATATTTTCTGTATCTAAAAGAAATAAAGATCGAATGTTAAAAAGGTAAATCATGCATCAGCCTTACAAAACAATTTTCAAAATGCATGCTTCCTTTATTTTTGCTTGACTTTCATCACAGTTTGAATGTGTGACTTAGATAAGTGAAGTGATTACAGGTATATGTTTGTGCATGAGTATAAAAAACTTAGGCTTTAGGAAAATTAGCAAGAGTGGATAAATATTAGGAAGTAAGTAAAAGAGAAGGGGACCACAGAGTATGAGATAGTTGTATGGCATCACTGATTCAACTGACCTGAGTTTGAGTAAACTCCGGGAGTTGGTGATGGACAGGGAGGGCTGGTGTGCTGCAGTGCATGGCGTTGCAGGGTCAGACACGACAGAGCGACTAAACTGAAGTAAAACTAAGAAAAAAATATGAGAGAAGAAGAGAAAGAGAAGCATCTGCCAGTCTAGAGGACTGAGGTTAAAATGAGTCGTGACATGAGGTGAACGTTGGAGGTAATCTGGGACACATGCTGATTTTCTAGGTGAAAAACTGACAACCAGGAAAAGATGTAACTGCTTCAAGCTTGCACAAAAAGTTCTGAGATCTGAGATTTAATGGCCAAAATACAAAATGCACGTTCAGTGCTCTAAGTATCAGGTAACATGTGGATATTTTCATTGTCACTCATTCCTCAAGCTTTAGTTATGTATTTTCTTTTTTGATGTGACCACTTTTAAAGTTTTTTATTGAACTTGTTTTAATAGTGCTTCTTTTTATGTTCTGATTTTTTGGCCATGAGCCATGTGGGATGTTAGCTTCCTGTCTGGGGACCGATCCTGCACTGCTAGTATTGGAAGGTAAAGTCTTAACCACTGGACTGTTAAGCAAGCTCCATGTATTTTCTTCTTAATGTGACCATGGTGGTTTCTATTCTCCATCCCTCTTTTAGATTTCTCCTTAATTCTCATAACTATATGATAGAATTTTTTTTCTTATTCTAATTGCCTACCTTCCATAACCAGAATATAAACTCCATTAAAATGTGTTTTTGCCTTTTTCACCATTAATGTATTCCCATAACCTAGAACAATGTATGGCTTATCTTAAGAACCTAATAAATATTTGACAAATAAATATTAAATAATAAATTAAAGGCAAAGATTGAGGGGGAAAAAGGACTGGGTAGTATAAATACTAATGTCTTTGACTAGATCTATAGTATTGAGTGAATTATTAACTTCCAGCATCTCAGTTGCCTTGCCTACAAAATCTAGCTGATGCTATATGCAACAAAGAATGTTATAAAGAAGAAAGAGAACCCCATTTACCAGCCAGTTTGGTAAATAAAGAAGAAAATGAAGGTACAACACAGCAAGTTCACCATGCTAACCAACAATTTCACTGTTATGAAAATTATTAATATATAATGGAACAAATGTCTGTATCAGAACAGAATAGATGCTAAACTAATAATAGAGGACAAAGGAAGTTGATTTTACTCCTAACCATTTCCTTTAAAGGTAAAATGCTGGAGATATGTAAATATCTCTGATAATATTTCTCTACCTACTACAAGGTCTACATAATAAAGTAGTAAATTGAGGGCAGGAGGAGAAGGAGACAGCAGAGGATGAGATGATTGGATGGTATCACCAACTTGTGTTATGAAAATTATTAATATATAATGGAACAAATGTCTGTATCAGAACAGAATAGATGCTAAACTAATAATAGAGGACAAAGGAAGTTGATTTTACTCCTAACCATTTCCTTTAAAGGTAAAATGCTGGAGATATGTAAATATCTCTGATAATATTTCTCTACCTACTACAAGGTCTACATAATAAAGTAGTAAATTGAGGGCAGGAGGAGAAGGAGACAGCAGAGGATGAGATGATTGGATGGTATCACCAACTTGATGGACATGGGTTTGGGTGGGCTCCAGGAGTTGATGATGGACAGGGAGGCCTGGCATGCTGAGGTTCATGGGGTCACAAAGAGTCAGACACAACAGAGCAACTGAACTGAACTGAAATATACACAGTAAATATAAATGAATGTGAAAACAAAAGACCTGAAGGTAACAGGTTTTAATAGTTCAGGGATTTTCCCAAATCAATCAGTTTGGAGAATAAGTCTTTACGAAATGATTATACCAAAAAACACTGCCCTTCTTGACATCATTCTCATCTGTGGACAAAATACGGCTATTTTTTATGCATGGAAAAATAGAAAGAAATCCCAATTAACTAAGAAGGCAAAACCGTGATGAAGTCTGTCTGTGTGTGTATATATATGTAAGCATGTGAATCTTCCATTTTTTAGAACATAAAATAATTCTCCTCTGGTGGGAGATTTACTTTCTCTGCACGTTATATCTGCCCTTTATATGCTATCTGACTCCACAAACAATTTTAGACACAGAAACACGGAGTAAAAGTTCCGTAAAGGTGGCAATAATATTTGTCTTCTTACTTATCATCTTAGTTCTGGAAACAAGATTAGCTCTTAATAAAACTGATTGAATGTATAAATACAAATAAAATTCTAGGTCCTACAAAGGAAAAGGAAGCACGAACATAAGATCTATAGACAAATGTTTACTGTGACGAACTTTAGCTTTCAAAGTCTTTGTGTCCAGGCAAGAAAGGGAAAACAATGGATTATATAATTATATTTTTCCAAGAGAAGAAAATGTGTGTTTTAAATTAGCCTTCAATAGCCATGCCTCATATACTGAACATGCACAGTAACTATTCCGTGAATATCACAAAAATTCTACACATTGTTTGCAGATCAACTTTGTAGCTCATATAGCCAAGTGGATGGTACAGAGCTCTTAGCACGTTATTCAAATATACAAGCAAGTTCCAAAAAGGTAAATATATAGTTCTGTTAGAACACCAAAGATCACTTTTTGTTACCATTCTTCCAGCTAACTCTTAGTTACAATAAGACTCCTCAGTTGTATGTCTGAATTTAATGTAAAAGTTAGATGTGCTATAGTGCACAAAGTGTTCTGCAATAATTGGTTCAATAGAGCTGGAATTATAGAGCTGGAATTATAGAGCTAGAATTGTAAAATGGGCAACACCCTCTCTTCTCTCTCTCACTCCCGAGTGCAAAGAGACACAACAGTTTCATTGCAAGCAAACAAAATAATCTTGAAATACTTTTTGCTGAGCTCTTTAAACTTCTTTCATTCAATCTTTAACAAAACAAATGAAAGCTTCTAAAAACAGAAGAGGTATGCACTGTACCGTATGTCAGTCTAAAAGATGGAAGTGGAGCAGAAAAATTAAAACTTACCCTCAATCAATAAGAATAAAAGATCTGGAGTAAAGTTTTGACTTCATGCCCTAACTCAGAGCTCATGTTTGTTTGTTGTTGTTGTTGTTGTTTTTTAACTATTCGGCCATATTAGGAACACTTTCTTGTTAACTAAAACCAATAGTAAAAGCAAACAAAAAGTGGCAGGATGATATTGGCTGGCAAAATGATCATTATGACTCTGATGAGGCTCCTTGCTATACTCCTGGACCAAACATAACACGATGTGACAGGAAACCTCAACATATGCTGATGTTTCTGAACTGTTTTCGCGTGTGTGTGTGTGTGTGTGTGTGTACTGTAGATCGCCAAGCTGCTCTGTCCATGAATTTCCCAGGCAGGAATATTGGAGTGGTTTGCCACTCCCTTCTCCAGGGGATCTTCCTAACCCAGGGATCAAACCCAGATTTTCTGCATTGAAGACAGATTCTTTACCACCTGATTCCCTAGAGAAACCTGCTTTTCTGTACTGACCTTCAAGCTTTAATCCTATTTTGGTTTCTGGTCCATTCTTTTCCTAAGTATTCCTGTATCTTGCTTTCTCAATCCTTGTTTAATTGCCAGTCTTCATTCTCATATTGAAAAACCTTAGCACTCATGTATAACATCTTAATTAGATCAGCTCTGCACCCAGTCCACTAGGGCTCTGTCAGCTCAGTTCCATCGCTCAGTCATGTCTGGCTGTTTGCAACCCCACAGACTGTAGCACGCCAGGCTTCCCTGTCCATCACCAACTCTCAGAGTTGCTCAAACTCGTGTCCATCAAGTCAGTGATGCTATCCAACCATCTCAACCTCTGTTGTCACCTTCTCCTCCTGCCTTCAACCTTTCTCAGCATCAGGGTCTTTTATGATGAGTCAGCTCTTCACACCTGTGGCCAAAGTACTGGAGTTTCACCTTCAACATCAGTCCTTCCAATGAATATTCAGGACTGATTTCCTTTAGGATGGACTGGTTTGATTTCCTTGCAGTTCAAGGGACTCTCAAGAGTCTTCTCCAACGCCACAGTTCAAAAACATCAATTCTTTGGCACTCAGCTTTCTTTCTGGGCCAACTCTCACATCTATACATGACTACTGGAAACCACAGCTTTAACTAGATGGACCTTTGTCAGCAAAGTAATGTCTCTGCTTTCTAAAATGCTGTCTAGGTTGGTCCTAGCTTACAGTCACCATTTGCAGTGATTATAAAGCCCAAGAAAATAAAGTCTCTCGCTATTTCTATTATTTCCCCACCTATATATGCCATGAAGTGATGGGACCAGATGCCATGATCTTAATTTTTTGAATGTTGAGTTTTCAGACAGTTTTTTCCACTCATGTGTATAGGTATGCTTAAAGGTGAGGTAGGGAAAAGGCTTTGCTCATGAATGCTAACACAACCTAAAAGTATTAGGAAGATAATTATAGAGATATTAGGAAGTTGTTACAGTGATATTAGGAAGAGAGAAGTTATCAGAAAGATATGTCTTTGGGAAAATAGAAGGTTAGATATTTCTGGTACCTTGATATATATGCAGGAAAATCTGCAGCAATATGCAACTGCAACAGACAGTATACAGAGATACACTCTTTTCAGAATGTATTATTAAAAGAGTTGAATCACACATTTGTTAGTTTGTTACTATATCCTAGCCATTGAGTATATGACAGTTTTTTCCACTCATTGTATAGGTATGCTTAAAGGTGAGGTAGGGAAAAGGCTTTGCTCATGAATGCTAACACAACCTAAAAGTATTAGGAAGATAATTATAGAGATATTAGGAAGTTGTTACAGTGATATTAGGAAGAGAGAAGTTATCAGAAAGATATGTCTTTGGGAAAATAGAAGGTTAGATATTTCTGGTACCTTGATATATATGCAGGAAAATCTGCAGCAATATGCAACTGCAACAGACAGTATACAGAGATACACTCTTTTCAGAATGTATTATTAAAAGAGTTGAATCACACATTTGTTAGTTTGTTACTATATCCTAGCCATTGAGTATATAGAGAATTATAAGATCTTGTCCTAAATCTCAAGTCTGGGCAGACAAGTATTTCATGAGTTTTTAAAAATAAAATACAAGAATATAACTTGCTAATATAAATGGTAGGTACTTTGCTTATGTTTCATACCCCCTCCCTCCCTGCCCCTAGCTCTCTTTTCTTCAAGTACAGATACAGCCACAGAATCCTTCTTATCATGGTGTCCCAGGAAGAAGTTACTAATCAGATGTGTCACAGAATATAAAGCCTACACAGATGTAGAGCTATAAGAATATAGTTAATGAAGACTAACTGAAATGACTGAACTTTAAGTAATTGAAGAAATACTGTAACTTTTCTTTAATAACAAAAAAGATCTTCTATAAAGAAGCAACAGGTTTAAGAACACAGAAGATAAACTCAATGGAAATACATTTAAAAAAAATCTGAAGAATTAACTCACTTCAGATTTCCTACCATGTCTCATATCTCTCATAGATTAACTTCAATAAAACAGAGTTTCAGTCCAGTTCAGTTCAGTTCAGTCACTCAGTCGTGTTCGACTCTGCGACCCCATGAACTGCAGCACGCCAGGCCTCCCTGTACGTCACCAACTCCCGGAGTTCACTCAGACTCACGTCCATCGAGTACGTGATGCCATCAAGACATATCATCCGCTGTTGTCCCTTCTCCTCTTGCCCCTAATCCCTCCCAGCATTAGTCTTTTCCAATGAGTCAACTCTTCTCATGTTGTGGCCAAAGTACTGGAGTTTCAACTTTAGCATCATTCTTTCCAAAGAACACCAAGGGCTGATCTCCTTCAGAATGGACTGGTTGGATCTCCTTGCAGTCCAAGAGACTCTCAAGAGTCTTCTCGAACACCGCAGTTCAAAAGCATCAATTCTTTGGTGTCCAGCCTTCTTCACAGTCCAACTCTCAAATCCATACATGACCACTGGAAAAACCATAGCCTTGACTAGATGGACCTTAGCCGGCAATCGGCAAAGTAATGTCTCTGCTTTTGAATATGCTATCTAGGTTGGTCATAACTTTTTTTCCAAGGAGTAAGCTTCTTTTAATTTCATGGCTGCAGTTACCATCTGCAGTGACTTTGGAGCCCAAAAGAATAAAGTCTGACATTGTTTCCCCATCTATTTCCCATGAAGTGATGGCCCGGATACCATGATCTTCGTTTTCTGAATATTGAGCTTTAAGCCAACTTTTTCGCTCTCCTCTTTCACTTTCATCAAGAGGCTCTTTAGCTCCTCTTCACTTTCTGCCATAAGGGTGGTGTCATCTGCATATCTGAGGTTATTGATATTTCTCCTGGCAATCTTGATTCCAGCCTGTATTTCTTCCAGTCCAGCGTTTCTTATGATGTACCCTGCATAGAAGTGAAATAAGCAGGGTGACAATATGCAGCCTTGACGTACCCCTTTTCCTATTTGGAACCAGTCTGTTGTTCCATGTCCAATTCTAACTGTCTGTGAGGTTACATATCTGCGAAGAACTTTTAACCTTCTGCTGCCTATAAAGTGAATCCTACTTATCCCTGGCATAAAACATTCATCACTCATAATCTGGCTCTAAAGTAGGACTTCCAGATTTACCCTCCATGAATACTGCTTCTGTCTCATGGACAGATTAATGGTGCCTTGTACATGCCAGGAATTTTCTAGATTTACTGTTATCAGTTTCTACACAGAGAATTCAGTCCCTTCTCTTTGCCTTTCCTGGAAACTTCAAAGATTTCTTCAACACTTATCTCTAACTTCCTCACCTTGGTGTTGCTAGGTACTTAGCATCCCATGTTCCCACCCACAGCTTTCTGTTCACATCCTTATAGTTGTATTTCCTGCATTGTAAGGCCATTTATAACCTTTTGACCTTATCTGGTTCACTTGATTGTTATCTTTTGTGGGATGCTACTTCTATGTCACTTCAGTCGTGTCCAATTGTATGACCTCATAGACGGCAGCCCACCAAGCTCCCCTGTCCCTGGGATTCTCCAGGCAAGAACACTGGAGTGAGTTGCCATTTCCTTCTCCTATACATGAAAGTGAAAAGTGAAAGTCAAGTCGCTCAGTCGTGTCTGACTCTTAGCAACCCCATGGACTGCAGCCCACCAGGCTCCTCCATCCATGGGATTTGCCAGGCAAGCGTACTTGAGTGGGGTGCCATTGCCTTCTTCTCTCTTATGGGCAGTAACCATTTTCTATTGATTCTGAATCCACTGTATTAGTACCATCTCACCACAGAGACATTATCAAAGAATGCAAAAAATACAACATGAGTCTTGCTTTCCTAACAGTTTTACATACAAACATTTCTAAATAAAGTATTCTTAAGCACATTATATATATACATATACGTGTGTGTATCAGTTCAGTTCAGTTCAGTTGCTCAGTCGTGTCCGACTCTTTGCGACCCCATGAATCGCAGCACACCAGGCCTCCCTGTCCATCACCAACTCCCAGAGTTCACTCAGACTCACGTCCATTGAGTCCGTGATGCCATCCAGCCATTTCATCCTCGGTTGTCCCCTTTTTCTCCTGCCCCCAATCCCTCCCAGCATCACAGTCTTTTCCAGTGAGTCAATTCTTCTCATGAGGTGGCCAAATACTGGAGTTTCAGCCCCAGCATCATTCCTTCCAAAGAAATCCCAGGGCTGATCTCCTTCAGAATGGACTAGTTGGATCTCCTTGCAGTCCAAGGGACTCTCAAGATTCTTCTCCAACACCACAGTTCAAAAGCATCAATTCTTCGGCACTCAGCCTTCTTCACAGTCCAACTCTCACATCCATACATGACCACAGGAAAAACCATAGCCTTGACTAGATGGACCTTAGTTGGCAAAGTAATGTCTCTGCTTTTGTGTGTGTGGGCATATATATATATGTATATATACATATATATATACACATATATGTGCACATATATACATGCATATATACACACATATATATACATGTATATATACATACATATATACACATACATATGTGTGTGTGTGTGTATATATATATACACACACAAAAAAAAAAAGCAGAGGAAAAATCCTCTGGAGGAAGGCATGGCAATCCACTCCAGTATTCTTCTCTGGAGAACTCTCTGGACAGAGAATCCTGGCAGGCTACAGTCAATAGGATCACAAAGAGTTAGACAAGACTGAAGCAACTTAGGAAAGCATATATATGCTGCAACCCATAGACCGCACCTGACATTGGTGGCCATTTCCCTTATATTTCCCCTAGAGAGTAAAGAGCCTTCTCTTTATAAAAGATTATCTCCAGCTTGAAAGATTCAAACTCTTACATAGACCCTCAGAGAAAGCTGAATACAGCTAAAAGCAGCTTTAACTTACTTCACAATTTTGCCTCCGGCTAGTCCTGACTGGAAGTACTATCAAATGGGAAAGAACTTGACTTAATCAATATGAAATCAGGATGTAAATCTGTAGTCTCTATGTTTAACTAAATGTTCACTATTTAACATATAAGGAACCTATTTTGAGCTATAAAAAGCTGGTTTTATGGGACAGTTAAGAGCTTTAGTATAGAAAAGTGTGAACACCAAATGCTATAAGATCACAGAACCAATTGACACCAAAATAACCAACTAGATGAAAACAAATTTGTCAGAAAGGCTGATGGTTATCTAGTTACAAACTTGCAAAGCTTATTAAGGTATTTGTACATGTGATGTCAGTGTAAAATGCCATTCGAAGTACAAAAACAATGTAAGAGTCTGTTTTATCCATTTTCTCAGACTGAAACTGGAATTATGCCCAAAAAAAAAAAGTCCTTCAGAAAGTTTAAATTCATTCCAAGTCAAACCTGGTCAAATTGTTGGAATTTCAAAGCTTAGAGACAAACCTGAAGTCATTACTTTAATTAGTACCATGGACCTCTCTGGAGTGGAGATACTGCCATCTAACTAAAATGAATCTGTAGTCATTTCCTTCCTAGACAGCTGAGATTTCGATTTTAGAAACTGATTCTGAAGATTCCCTGACCTTTGGTAAACATTCATTTAGTTCTGAACTCTGAGCTTCCAGGGAAGCTACAATGACTATAGGACTGTGAGGTCATCTACAAAGCAGGCTGATTGCCCAGTACAGTCTGCTTCACAGAGTTCATTTCTTAAGAAATTTCTCCCTGAGTGGCAATATCATTGCATTCCAAACCTAAACCTACAAGGCTAGGAACACTTTGCAATCATTACCCTCAACAGCCTTTTGGAAAGTAAATATTAAGAGTGGGACCAATTGCCTACATTTTTACTCTGTTTACAGACAGCATTGTGAATACATACGCTTCTTAAATTAGCAATATCATAGTGAAATGAAAGTATATATTCTGTCTTAGGTGGCTTTGAGTAAATTTTTTGCACAGCAGACATTTAATGATTGTGTATTATATCCTGGCTTGGAAACATGAATAATAACGCTTCCTGATACCAAGGGGTTTCATTTCAATAGAGGAAGGACTATGCATGTGCTAATAACTGTAACAAAGTATATATGTAAGCTTCATGAGTAGGCATCCTGATTTAGGTATGAGTATGAATTCCATATTCATGGAATGGAATTCATGGAATGAGTATGATTCAGGTATGACCTGAATCAAATCCCTTATGATTATACAGTAGAAGTGAGAAATAGATTTAAGGGCCTAGATCTGATAGATAAAGTGCCTGATGAACTATGAAATGAGGTTCGTGACACTGTACAGGAGATAGGGATCAAGACCATCCCCATAGAAAAGAAATGCAAAAAAGCAAAATGGCTGTCTGGGGAGGCCTTACAAATAGTTGTGAGAAGAAGAGAAGTGAAAAGTAAAGGAGAAAAGGAAAGGTATAAGCATCTGAATGCAGAGTTCCAAAGAATAGCAAGGAGAGATAAGAAAGCCTTCTTCCATGATCAATGCAAAGAAATAGAGGAAAAGAACAGAATGGGAAAGACTAGAGATCTCTTCAAGAAAATTAGAGATACCAAGGGAACATTTCATGTAAAGATGGGCTCCATAAAGGACAGAAATGGTATGGACCTAACAGAAGCAGAAGATATTAAGAAGAGGTGGCAAGAATATACAGAATAACTGTACAAAAAAATCTTCAAGACCCAGATAATCATGATGGTGTGATCACTAATCTAGAGCCAGACATCCTGGAATGTGAAGTCAAGTGGGCCTTAGAAAGCATCACTACGAACAAAGCTAGTGGAGGTGATGGAATTCCAGTTGAGCTGTTTCAAATCTTGAAAGATGATGCTGTGAAAGTGCTGCACTCAATATGCCAGTGAATTTGGAAAATTCAGCAGTGGCCACAGGACTGGAAAAGGTCAGTTTTCATTCCAACCCCAAAGGAAGGCAATGGCAAAGAATGCTCAAACTACCACACAATTGCACTCATCTCACACTCTAGTAAAGTAGTGCTCAAAATTCTCCAAGCCAGTCTTCAGCAATATGCGAACTGTAAACTCCCTGATGTTTAAGCTGGTTTTAGAAAAGGCAGAGGAATTAGAGATCAAATTGCCAACATTTGCTGGATCATTGGAAAAGCAAGAGAGTTCCAGAAAAGCATCTATTTTTGCTTTATTGACTATGCCAGAGCCTTTGACTGTGTGGATCACAATAAACTGTGGAAAATACTGAAAAAGATGGGAATATCAGACCACCTGACCTGCCTCTTGAGAAATCTGTATGCAGTTCAGGAAGCAACAGTTATAACTGGACATGGAACAACAGACTGGTTCCAAATAGGAAAAGGAGCACGTCAAGGCTGCATATTGTCACCCTGCTTATTTCACTTCTATGCAGAGTATATCATGAGAAACGCTGGACTGGAAGAAACGCTGGAATCAAGATTGCTGGGAGAAATATGAATAACTTCAGATATGCAGATGACACCACCCTTATGGCAGAAAGTGAAGAGGAACTAAAAAGCCTCTTGATGAAAGTGAAAGTGGAGAACGAAAAAGTTGGCTTAAAGCTCAACATTCAGAAAATGAAGATCATGGCATCCAGTCCCATCACTTCATGGGAAATGGATGGGGAAACAGTGTTAACAGTGTCAGACTTAATTATTTTGGGCTCCAAAATCACTGCAGATGGTGACTGCAGCCATGAAATTAAAAGACGCTTACTCCTTGAAAGAAAATTTATGACCAACCTAGATAGTATTTTCAAAAGCAGAGACATTACTTTGCCGACTAAGGTCCATCTAGTCGAGGCTATGATCTTTCCATTGGTCATGTATGGATGTGAGAGATGCACTGTGAAGAAGATTGAGAGCCGAAGAATTGATGCTCTTGAACTGTGGTGTTGGAGAAGACTCTTGAGAGTCCCTTGGGCTGCAAGGAGATCCAGCCAGTCCATTCTGAAGGAGATCAACCCTGGGATTTCTTTGGAAGGAATGATGCTGGGGTTGAGACTCCAGTACTTCGGCCACCTCATGAGAAGTGTTGACTCATTGGAAAAGTCTCTGATGCTGGGAGGGATTGGGGGCAGGAGGAGAAAGAGATGACCGAGGATGAGACGGTTGGATGCCATCACTGACTCGATGGATGTGAGTCTCAGTGAACTCTAGGAGTTGATGGTGGACGGGGAGGCCTGGCATGCTGCAATTCATGGGGTCGAAAAGAGTCGGACATGACTGAGTGACTGAACTGAACTGAACTGAAGGGAGGAAAGGAAGAGGTATATATGAGTGAATTTACAAATTAGAATGTGTCTGAAGATATTCATTTTAAGTAGATGGGACATATATAATACTTAAATCAGTTTATTTACATTGTACTAGCTATGGCCCCGCAAAAAGCGAGAGGCCGTTTATTTATTTCACTTAACTCTAGTTGCAGGTCATGATAAATATTTTATCTTTATTTACTGATAAAATAAATTGATCATATTGGCCAGTGGAGCCACAATTAAAATTGAAGATTTTTTTTACCTCAAATATCACTCTCAAGCTACCACATTGCCTTCTGGTTTTAAAATAGGTTAATTTTAAAATCAACATGTAATAGTTTTGCCACTGGGTATTTAGTGCTCAAGATAATTAAATTAGCATACCCTTTCTCTCTACATCCAACAACTCACTTCATTTGTCGGGTAGAGAAAGCAGATATTTTAATAGAGCACTGCAGTTCACTTAGGAAAGTTTGCTTCTTGACTCAGGCGACCTAATAATTATCTCCAAATGTCTCCCAAATTTCTGAGCCTAGATAGTTCTTTCATGTAATAAGAAAATAACCTGGATCTCTTATTTTATTTTTGTTACTATTCAATGAAATTTTAGTGCTCAAGATAATTAAATTAGCATACCCTTTCTCTCTACATCCAACAACTCACTTCATTTGTCAGGCAGAGAAAGCAGATATTTTAATAGAGCACTGCAGTTCACTTAGGAAAGTTTGCTTCTTGACTCAGGCGACCTAATAATTATCTCCAAATGTCTCCCAAATTTCTGAGCCTAGATAGTTCTTTCATGTAATAAGAAAATAACCTGGATCTCTTATTTTATTTTTGCTACTATTCAATGAAATGAGACAAAATGCCTTATCAATTTGTAGAAAACCAAAAGGCACTGAAATCAAGCTTTCCAATTTGAAACTCACAAATGATATAAAGTATGATAAATACTTACAAGAAATGTCTGTATAGGGTGATACATAACTTCAAGTACGGTTTCATAGAAATATGTTAAAAATACATGGATACCCATTTTTGCATTTTTTTAAGAAAATAACTACTTTTAAGCTTTTCCCCATTATCACATAAATATTTCCTGACAATTGAGCAACCCACACAATATTATTATTTTTTAAATATACTTTATTTCTTAAGATACTCCAACTTTATCCCTTTATTAAAGAAGAACCAGAGAATGCCACACCTAAACTCACCCACTCCTTTCATCATTTCATCATGCCTTTATTTGATGTTCTGGGAAATGCCAGTAAATATTTCGGTTTGATATTATGTATTGGGGATCACAGGAGAATATAAGTAAAGCATCTTCATATTTTGGGCAAATTTGATAATCTAGGGGATCAGTTATTTCATTGGTCAGTGATCCCTACATGAACATCCTCAGAACAAGTTCTTTTTATGAAAAGGAATGTTATTCTCCCTTGGTGAACTCATAAGCTACAAAATGTGAAACATCAAGACTGAATCTTGACTTTAAAATAACAGCTATCAATGACTTCCCTGGTGGTCTGGTGGCCAAGTCTCCATTCTCCCAATGCCCAGGGTTCGATCCCTGGTCAGGGAATTAGATCCTAAATGCCACAACTAAAATCCCACATGCTGCAACTAAGACCCACCCAACAAAACCAGTTAAGTAAATAAATAAAAATATTTTTTTAAGATAACAGATATGTTTATAATTATTACTTGTCATAATTTTTCTCCTCTTTTCTATCTCTATTTCTATCTTTATCATTATTTTCCTTTTTGACTCTCTACATATCAGTAATATTCAGAGGTCACACTTCACATAAAATTTTTTTAACGATATGAAAAACAGAGTTTTCACATTCTAAAATAAATTTTATGTTTATTGTCAACTTGAGATCCTCAAGGACATATAGTCAATGGGAGTGAAAAATCCATGACCTCTCATGGAGCAAGCCAAGATTCTTTTTCCTAAACAAGGATCTCTTTTTCCATTTACAACACTAGCTAGCATCTCATTTCTTTGCTACAAGCATGACCAGAGTGTGAGTTCTTCAGAAGTAGAAACCATATAATTGTTACCCATGCAAGACTTAATGTTTTCTTTTAATATAAATTTATTATAATTGGAGGTTAAATATTTTCAATAAGAGAATTGTATCATATAAGAAAAACCCTTAATTATGAATATGATTTGAAAAACATGTCTTTGTTTTTAACATTACATACTGGGGATATACTATG
>SJYC01041855.1:0-26680 GCA_006408675.1 Madoqua kirkii | reverse complement strand
TATCCTATGTCCTTTTAAAATAACCCTCTTTTAAGAAAATTAAAGTTTATCTTCCAGATCTTTTAAAAAATATATTTATTTATTTATTCAGACATGTTGGGTCTTAGTTGTGGCATCTAGAATCTAGTTCCCTGACCAGGGAGCAAACCTGGGCCTTCTGCTTTGAGAGTGTGGAAGCTGAGTCACTGAATCACCAGGTAAGTCCCTTAGATCTCTCTTCTACATATATTTCCATGATAAACCCTAATGTGATGTAATTCCTATCACATTCCATCATCATATGCCATTATCTGAAATAATTTTTATCTTTTCTTTTTATATTATGTACATTACAAAAATGAGGAAATTATATAAATTTGAATCTGATCACTGTCAAATATGATAAAAATATTAATTACCTATTTTTATGCCATTTCACATTACTTTTAGCTTTAAGGATACCCATAGAAATATCTAG
The DNA here is from genome assembly GCA_006408675.1 of Madoqua kirkii. NCBI lineage: Eukaryota > Metazoa > Chordata > Mammalia > Artiodactyla > Bovidae > Madoqua > Madoqua kirkii. Next base: position 26,223 of record SJYC01041855.1, on the reverse strand, counting down.
TTTCTGAGGTCCTTCAACACCTGAAAATGCTATACTATATATCATGATTCTACAGTGGAGGTGACAAATAGATTGAAGGGATTTGACCTGGTAGACAGAGGTCCTGAAAATCTATGGATGGACATTCCTAACATTGTACAGGAGGCAGTGAGCAAAACCATCCCAGAGAAAAATAAATGCAAGAAGGCAAAGTGGTTATCTCAGGAGGCTTTACAAATTGCTGAGGAAAGAAGGGGAGCGAAAGGCTAGGGAGCAAGGGAAAAGATATACATATCTGAATGCAGAGTTCCAGAGAACAGCAAGGAGAGATATAAAGCCCTTCTTAAATAAACAATTCGAATAAACAAGGGGAAACAACAGAATGCGAGAGACTAGAGATCTCTTCAAGAAAACTGGAGATATTAAGGGAACATTTCATGCAAGCATAGGCATGATAAACAGCAGCAACAATGAGAACCTAACAGAAAAAAAGGACATTAAGAAGAGGTGGCAAGGATACATAGAAGTATACCAAAAAGGTCTTAGTGAGCAAGATAATCACGATGGTGTGGTCACTCACCTAGAACCAGACATCCTGGAGTATGAAATCACATAGGCCTCCACAAAGACAGTGGAGGTGATGGAATTCCAGCTGAGCTACCTCATATCCTAAAAGATGTTGCTGCTAGAGTGTTCCACTCAATATGTCAACAAATTTGGAAAACTCAGCAGAGGCCACAAGACTGGAAAAATTTTTATCTCAACCCCAAAGAATGGCAAAGTCAAAGACTCTTCAAACTACTGCACAAATCTGCTCTTTCACATGCTACTCCCATTATGGGCAAAATCCTTGGCTTCGGCATTGTGAGAACTGAGAACTTCCAGATGTACAAGCTGGGTTAAAAAAAAAGGCAGAGGAACCAGTGATCAAATTGGCAACATTCATTGCATCAGGGAGAACCAAGACAATTTTAGGGAAAAAAATATATGCTTCTGCTTCATTGACTATGCTAAAGCTTTTGACTGGGTGGACCACAACAAACTATGGACAGTTCTTAAGAGATGGGAATACCATACCACCATACTAGTCTCCTGAGAAACCTGTATGCAGGTCAAGAAGCAACCGTTAGAATAGTACATAAATTAAAGGACTGGTTCCAAATTGGGAAAGGAGTACAATAGGCTGTATACTGTCACTCTGCTTATTTAATTTCTATGCAGATTATATCATGTGAAATGTCAGGCAGTATGAATCACAAGTTGGAATCAAGATCGCAAAGAGACATATCAACAACTTCATATAAGAAGATGAATACCACTCTAATAGCATAAGGTAAAGAGGAACTAAGGAGCCTCTTGATGAGGGTGAAAGAAAGAGCGAAAAAGCCAGCTTATAAATTAACATTCATAAAAGTAAGATCATGGCATCTGGTCCCATCACTTCATGGCAAATGAAGGGGAAAACCTGGAAGCAGTGACAGATTTTATATTCTTAGGATCAAAAAATCACTGTGGACGATGAATGCAGCCACACAAAAGACACTTGCTCCTTGGAAGAAAAGCTATGACAAACCTAGACGGCATATTAAAAACCAGAGACATCAGTTTGCCAACTAAGATCCATATAGTCAAAGCTAAGGTTTTTCCAGTAGTCATGTAGAGGTGTGTTAGTTGGACCATAAAGAAGGTTGAGCACTGAAGAACTGATGCTTTCAAATTGTGGTGCTGGGACTTCGCTGGTGGCTCAGATGGTAAAGTATCTGTCTACAATGCAGGAGACCCAGGTTCGATCCCTGGGTTGGGAAGATCCCCTAGAGAAGGAAATGACAATCCACTTCAGTACTATTGCCTGGAAAATCCCATGATCACAGTAGCCTGGTAGGCTATGGGATGACAAAGAGTCAGACACGACTGAGAGATTTCACTTTCTCTTTCAGAAGACTCTTGAGAGTCCCTGGGAATGCAAGGAGATCAAACTAGTCAATCCTAAAGGAAATCAACCCTGAATATCCATTGTAAAGACTGATGCTGAAGCTGATGCTCAATACTTTGGCCATCTGATGCAAAGAGTCGACTCATTGAAAAAGACCCTGATGGTGGGAAAGACTAAAGGAAAAAGGATGAGATGAGATGAGAGGATGAGATGGTTGGATAGCACACTGACTCAATGGACATGAATTTGAGCAAACTCCGGGTATTAGTGAAGGACAGGGAAGCCAGGTCAGCTGCAGTCCATGAGGTTGCAAAGAGTCAGACACAACTTAGCAACTGAACAAGAACAAATATATCATCATTGCTATCTTCTATACATTCTGTGGGTCCATTCTGTAAGTATATGCCCCAACCAGAATGAACTTCAGGAATTCTTCAAAAGGTGTTACAGCTTAAATAATATAAATATTAGTTGCTCAGTCATGTCCGACTTTTTGCGACCCCATGGACTGTAGCCCGCCAGGCTCCTCTGTCTACGGGATTCTCTAGGCAAAAATACTGGAGTGGGTTGCCATATCCTCCTCCAGGGGACTTTCCCAACTGTACATAAAGGAGACTTCATTAATGTGCATTAGAGGATACCCCAGATTAACTGTCATAGAAAACTGTCTCTTGAGCCTTTAAATTCTATACCAATTCTACACCTCTGGTTGGCTGACTGTTTCTTTACTTAGGTTTTAAGGTGAATGACCTGGGGCTATTTGTTTCCATCAACCTGACTGCGAATCTAAAGGCACAATTGAAATGTCTATTTTCTCAAATGTGCCTTTATGCATCTTTAAATGAAGACTTGGAATGAGTCACACCATTTCTACCATTCATTAGTTCTTTGATCTTAGACATTGTTTACCTCTGTAAGCTTAGTTTTATTTAGCACTATATGAGAAATTCTGCTATCTCCTTTGTATGACCTTTTTGTGAAAATATTTGTCTATTAAAATCCTTAGCTCAGTGACTTATACTTAGTACATATTCTATAAACAAGTTGCATCCCATGTTTACCTCTTTTATTCATATGTTTTCCAGTAGTTTGCCAGCTTTCCAACTCAGTTCAGTTCAGTTTAGTCACTCAGTCCTCTCCGACTTCGCAACCCCATGGACTGCAGTATGTTAGGTCTCCCTGTCGGTCGCCATCTCCTGGAGTTTACTCAAACTCATGTCCATTGAGTCGGTGATGCCATACAATCATCTCATCCTGTGTCATTTCCTTCTCCCGCCTTCAGTCTTTCCCAGCATCAGAGTCTTTTCAAATGAGTCAGTCCTTTGGATCAGGTGGCCAAAGTGTTGGCATTTCAGCTTCAGCATCAGTCCTTCCAGTGAATATTAAGGACTGATTTCCTTTAGGATGGACAGGTTGGATCTCCTCGTAGTCCAAGGAACTCTCAAGTCTTCTCCAATACTACAGTTCAAAAGCATCAATTCTTCAGCACTCAGCTTTCTTTAGCCCAACTCTCACATCCATACATGACTACTGGAAAAAACATAGCTTTGACTAGACAGACCTTGGTTGGCAAAGTAATGTCTCTGCTTTTTAACATGCTGTCTAGGTTGGTCATAGCTTTTCTTCCAATGAGCAAGCATCTTTTAATTTCATGGCTGCAGTCACCATCTGCAGTGATTTTTGACTCCCTCCAAAAAAATAAATTAAGTCTGCCACTGTTTCCACTGTTTCCCCATGTATTTGCCATGAAGTGATGGGACCGGATGCCATGACCTTAGTTTTCTAAATGTTGAGTTTTAAGCCAACTTTTTCAGCCTCCTCTTTTACTTTCATCAAGAGACTCTAGTTATTCTCCACTTTCTGCCATAAGGGTGGTGTCATTTGCGTATCTGATATTTCTCCTGGCAATGTTGATTCCAACTTGTGCTTCATCCAGTCCAGCGTTTTTCATGATGTACTCTTCATATAATTAAATAAGCAGGGTGGCAATATACAGCCTTGATATACTCCTTTCCCTATATGGAACCAGTCTGTTGTTCTATATCTGGTTTTAACTGTTGTTTCTTGACCTGTATACCAATTTCTCAGGAAGCAGATCAGATGGTCTGGTATTCATATCTCTTGAAGAATTTTCTACAATTTGTGGTGATCCACACAGCCTAAGGCTTTGACATAGTCAAGAAAGCAGAAGTAAATGTTTTTCTGGAACTCCCTTGTTCTTTCAACAGTCCAATGGATGTTGGCAATTTGATCTCTGGTTCCTCTGCCTTTTCTAAAACCAGCTTGAACATCTGGATGTCAGGGCTCACATACTGTTGAAATCTGGCTTGGAGAACTTTGAGCATTACTTTGCTAGAGAGTGAAATGAGTGCAATTGTGCAGTAGTTTGAGCATTCTTTGGCGTTGCCTTTCTTTGGGATTGTAATGAAAACTGATCTTTTCCCGTCCTGGGGCCACTGCTGAGTTTTCCAAAATTGCTGATATATTGAGTGCAACACTTTTACACCATCATCTTTTAAGATTCAAAATAGCTCAACTGGAATTCCATCACCTCCACTAGCTTTGTTTGTTGTGATGCTTCCTAAGGCCCATTTAACTTAGCATTCCAGGATGTCTGGCTCTAGGTGAGTGATCACAACATCATGATTATGTGAGTTGTGAAGGTCTTTTTTGTATAGTTCGTCTGAGTATTCTTGCCACCTCTTCTTAATATTTTCTGCTTCTTAATATCTTCTAACTCAGGCCAGTTATGTTTGTAATAGACTCCTAAAGATTTAATTGTTGCTCACAGAACCATAGCAATGACCCAAATAATCCATTCCACATTCACATCTGGAATTGTTTTCATAACCTCAATCATTTTAGGAATTCCAATCATGTACTTAATTTGATAACTGTGTAGGATTCTTCATTGTCTATTAAAAAGGAGATGCATGTGAGGTGGGAATAGTAACAGTAATAATGATGATGGTAATATAATAATAGCTAGGTTTAATACTAGGTTTAGGTTTAATACTTTACTATATGGGAAAAGAACTATTTTATTCCCATTTTGAATGTGTTTATTTTTGTTAAAATACTCATTTATTTATTTACTTCATGTCGCTGTGCCAGGTCTTACTCGCAACACATGGGATGTTAGTTGCAACATTGGGATCTAGTTCCCCGACCAGAATGGAATCTGTGTCCTGCATTTAGAGCACTAGTCCCAACCACTAGACTACCAGGGAAGTCACTTTTATTCCCATTTTAGAGACAGAATGTTGAACTTCAAAAAAGCCAGTTTCCCTGGAGTTACAATAGCTATTAAGTGACAGAACCAGGATTTCAGATTCAGGTTTATTTTACTCCAGGGGCTTTGCTTCTTAACTGTATTTCCACATGGTAAAAACAAATGCAGCTATTAATTTTTGACTGATGTACTGATACTAAAGCTGTCACTGATCATATTTATGACTTTTTCAATAAAATCTTTAAAAAATTTTTTTTCTCAGAGTTGAGTGATACCCCGACACATCAGAAAACACAAATTTGAGAGATGACTATAGCCATCATTGGATTAGATATAAATTAAGCCTAATTACTGGAGTCTAGTAAGATAGGGATGCAGACCTGTAGGATGATAATGGGATTCAGTAGACATACATTCTGGGCTCCAGAGAATGGGGTGATAGGTGGCAATTATCATTAGTGACTTTTGAATAAAGATGTTAGAGTCTTCTTACTCATTAGACCAAACAGTTTAATGGTTATTAGAAGTGGCTGTAAAAGGCACTGAAATACCATCAGAAAGAGGGGTAATGATTATTATTGTAGCAACCTATTATTTCTGTAATGGCCCTGTGATTAAGAAATCAACATCAGACTTTTTTCCCATCAGCTGTGGCTTTTAAAAGCTGGTGGCAGTGGTCACAAATCAAACTTAGAAGAGTTTCTATACCTTTGGTGGAACTCAAATGGCATACACCACTTTCTTTTCCAACTGTGACATTAATTTGAATATTATCAGGGGAAGGTCAAAACAGGTCTTCAATAAATCACTTCAAAAGTTTGGTCAGAGTTGGAGGCATACATACAGCATTAACTGTGAAAAGAAGACTACAGTTTTACATTCACAATTTTTTAACAAATCTCTTAGGAACAAGGACATACATGGGGCTGTCATTTTTTTTTCCCTACACACTGGTTGTAAATACAAGACATGGGAATTTGTTGAAGAGTTACACATCATATATGAGAAAAACACCATCCAAATTCTATGCTAGGAGAGGGAACTGTGTAGATTACACAGTAAATTAAAAGAGGTAAAAACTATACTAGAGGACATTATGCTTAAGGAAACAAATTCTAATTATTTTGAATAAGACTTTGAATTCTTAAAGTCTGACCTAAATGACAATTATAATTGGATATTTACAATGAAAAATAAGTAGAAAACCTACAAGCAATAAGTCAATGATTATACACTTGCTAAAAACATGTGCTCGGCATTTTTTTAATTCTCTAATTAAATCCTAATTAGGATGAGCACTGGAGTGTTAAATTTTGCTAGCTATACCTCTGGGGCATTTTTTACACCTCCAGGAGCCTAGGCTTATTCAGATATATATGAGATAATTATCAATAAAAAGGACTATGTGTTATTGGCTCAGAGAGTTGCTTATGTGTGTTTTCTGCCTCTGCCTAAACACCCTAGGAGACCCCTGTGTGACAGTGAAGTGTAACACCTTCCTCAGGTGACCAATAGGTAAAGTTTGACTTTTTCTGCATACTCGAGCCATGGCTTTTCTTCCAAAAAAGAGAAGTCTGTTTAGATGCTCAGAAAATCTGAACATAAGGTGAAGAGTCAAACAGGAGTATTCAAATTTTGGTTCCACTTAAAAACTTAGTGTGTTAACATTAGATTCAGTCTCAGGATCCAGGAAGGCCACTTTAATTTGATGTTCTATACACTAAAATTAAATGATGGGTTTTGAGTTGAGGACTGGGCATTATCCTTCTCAATTGTTCTCCTAAGCTTCTTTTGGAGAAACTTTCCAGGTTCAGTGTTGAGATTTTCTTTCCTATCATCCAAGTTGTCAAAATTTCTGGTCACCTTCACCTTATATATTAAGATCCTACAATAAGTTCTGAGTAAGATCTGCATCAAGAAAAAATGAATGTTCTGTACTCAAGATGTTTGCTGTTAGAAACAGAAACTGTCACAGTCAGAATAATGATAATGTTACTCCATTAATAGCATCACCAATAACTGCAATAACCAGCAATTACTTCTTCTTTGCTGCCTAGACATTCTATAGTGTCCTCATATATAGGCTGTCATACCACCACCACCAATAACTTCCAGATCCGAGGTAGGCAGTTTCTATATAAACTATTCACATGGAACTGACAATGAGGGAATTTGAGGAAGCAATGTCTAACAGTAGTACAGCCAGGATACCTCATTTCACATTCTTCTTTTGGACAAAGACAGATGTATGACAAGAAAGAGAAACATCTTAAGGCCATAGTATGTGTAGTGATGGAGGGAATTTGAAGTACAAGCCTGCGGAGGAGAGGATTATGATCATGAGGGTGGAAGGAGGGCTGGTGATGAGGGCATAGATTAGGATACCTAAAAAACTGTCATATGGAAGAGAAAGAAAGTAAAGAACGATGAGCTCATGGTCCACACAGGTAATTTCTATCTATGGAAGATTTTATGAGTAATGCCTTTTAATTAACATTTATGGATTTTTTTTGAATTTTGAATTTTTCTGCCTAGAAATATTGAATAGAGACTGAACAATTATTTGGAGAAATTATAAGGAAATTCATCCTTACTTGTGATTTGCTATCCATATCTCGTTCATTCATTTTAAGGCATGGCCATCATGCATAGCCTTTTTCTAACAATACTTCATTTGATTTAATTTCTTACTACTTGTCTTTTGCTTTTGCCTTCATAAATCATGTTCTAGTTTCAATATTGGATTGCTTTCAAAATCTTTCAAGTGCATCTACAGTGTTCAACTTTACTTTTGCATACCCCAAATCCTGAGCCTAGTGACCTTCAATCTGTTAATGCCAAGTTTTGCTCTAAGCTAGAATATGAGATGGCAAGTAGTACAATTCTGGGATTCAGAGGATGAATAAATTACCTCTCCAAATAAGCACCAGAAGCAATATACCACATGGATCTCAGAGGCTTTAGTCTAGATAAACAGCCTTTACCATGGATCTGGCTTTGGAAAATTGCAACACTGGCTGCTTAAAGTGAATACTCAAAGGATCTCTCTTTGGATTAGGTAGGTCATCTCCTTGCCTCACTTTTTCTTCACACTTAACCAGTTTTGGAAATCTTGGAGAACAGTCACCTTTGCTGACTTGACTTGCAGCCAGTCTACTCTGTGGGAATGTTCTTCAAAACAGATTCTCAGTAGATGGCAACCTGTCCATGCTTTCGAACTGTGGTGTTATAGAAAAATACTTGAGAGTCCTTTGGACAACAATATTCACTGAAAGAACTGATGCTGAAGCTAAAGCTCCAGAATCCTTGGTCACCTGATGCAAAAATTCGACTGATTGGAAAAGACCCTGACTCTGGGAAAAATTGAGGGTAGGAGGAGAAGGGGGAAACAGAGAATGAGATAATTGGATGCATCAGTAACTCAATGGACATGAGTTTGAGCAAACTCTGGGAGATGGTGCAGAACAGGGAAGCCTGGGGTACTGTAGTCCATGGGATCATAAAGAGTCAGACATGACTTAGTGACAGGACAACAACAACCTGTCGAAGAAATACTCTCTAATTATGAAGTATATGAAGAGGCCAGATGGAAAGCATTCTGAGATGTGTAAGGGGCATATTACAAAAAAGTAACTCAAATGCATATTCAGTTAAAACATTTTTATGGTAATTATCAGGCTTCCCCTGTGGTTCAGATGGTAAACAATCCACCTACAATGCAGGAGGCCTAGATTCGATCCCTGGGTTAGGAAGATCCCCCTGGAAAAGGTAATGGATATCCACTCCCATGGGTAGTTCTTGCCTGGAGAATTCCATGAATAGAGGAGCCAGGTGGGCTATGGTATATGGGGTTGCAAAGAGTCAGACATGATTGAGCAACTGACACACACACACACAGTAATTCTCATTTTTCCAACACAAATCAGTGAGTAGTTATATATAAACTTTATACATGGATATTCTTAAGCTCGTGGATGTTAAGGGACTTACCCAAGGACACTTAGCTAGTAACTAATAGACCCAGGATTTGAATTCAATCATGACTCTGAATCATCTTCTTGAATAATCTAAATCCACTTTTATAAATATCATTTATCCAATGTAAAAGATAAGTAAGAAAGTCCCTCCCAGATGACACTTGCATAGTTTTATGCGTTTTGTGTCTATTCATAATTGTAACACATCCTTCAGTACATTCATTTTAAAAATCACACTTCCTCTCATTTTGTTCTCTGTGATAACACTGGAGAGCAACAGCCAGCAGATGTGGTAGTTTACAGATCATTAAATTCTCCTTCACAACACATCCTCTGAAATGCTCTGGTGTCAAAGGACCTCCTCTATCCCATCTGACTAGGCTGGTTTTAGAACAGTTTTGGTCAAAACTACAAACTTAGTCAATTTTCTCTAACACACATTTAACCTGAACATTTCTGGAGACAGGGGCAACACTGCAAGGAATTGCAGCTGGGTCTATCTGCATCTGTATCCTATCTTTCCATCTACTGGGCTATCTGCCTTCCCTTACAGACCTTCACTGGGTCACCTAAAATCTGTGGGACAGATGATTCTTCAACAGACTTTACAAGAAAACACATTTTGTTTGGGAAAAATCCCTGGTGATTCAAAATATCTGTCTGTCCCTCACTGTGCTTCACACACTCTCTGTCTCTCCCTCTCTCTCTCTCTCTCTCTCTCTCTCTTTCTCTCTCTCTCTCTCTCTCACACACACACACACACACACACACACACACACATACACATTACAACTTGTTATTTGCTCTATGAGAAATGTAATTCTATTATTTCTAATTTCAGAGATGGAAAATGAAGCATCATCCTTAAATACCCATCTATAAACCTGAGATATAACTACTACAGTTCAGCAACTATATTCAAAAGAAATTTAATCCTGACTTATGCAACAAAATAATCACATTCTATTCCATCTGTACCTTATGCATTCCATAAGAACTATAGGTTAGCAATTTTTATTATATGACTTTAATTTTTATACTTCTGTATCCCCTGGAGAAGAGAAAGTCTACCCACTCCAGTGTTCTGCCCTGGAGAATTCCATGGACTGTAGAGTCCATGGGATCACAAAGAGTTGGACACAATGAAGCTATTTTTGCTTTCACTTTTCATCCCTTACTTTATTATATCCTCTAAAAAGCAGGGACTAAGGATCCTCAACATATATAGCATAGCACCTGACACAATTGTTAATCAATATTACTTATTTATCTTTTTTAAAATGTATTCAGCATTTACTATAAACCTATAATGGGAAGTCTTCTAAAATGACCACCAGTGATTCCTGCCTCTTGGAATTTACATCTTTGTGTTATTCTTTGACCTTGAGTGAGAGCTATACCTAGAGATTAACAAATAGAGTACAGCAAAAGTGATAAAATGCCTCTTCCATGATTAGATTACACAATGCTGAGATTTCCATCTTGTTGGCAACCTCTCTCCTTTTTTCCCCTGGCTTCAATAAAGCAAGATGCCATATTTGAGAAACCCATATGGCAAAGAACTGTAGGCCACATGGCCAACAGTCTGCAAGTAACTGAATCCTGCCAACAGCCATGTGAATAACCTTGGATCTGTTGAGCCTTCAGACAAAGTCATAACCCTTCTTAATACCTTGATTGCAGCCTTTTGACAATCTGAATAGAATATCCAGAGAGGCTAATGCCAGAACTCATAAACCTTAACAGCTGTAAGATAATAAATGTCAGCTGTATGAAACAGCTTAATTTAGGGGTAATATGTAATGTAAAGGACTGATCCAATCCCATCACTTCATGGTAAATAGGTGAGGAACAATAGAAACAATGAGAAATTTTATTTCGGGGGGGGGGGGGCTCCAAAATCACTGCAGATGGTGATTACAGCCATGAAGTTAAGACATGCTTGCTCCTTGGAAGAAAAGCTATGACCAACCTAGACAACATATTAAAAAGCAGAGACATTACTTTGCCAATAAAGGCCTGTCTAGTCAAAGCTATCGTTTTTCCAGTGGTCATGTACGGATGTGAGAGTTGGACTATAAAGAAAGCTGAGTGACAAAGAATTGATGATTTTGAATTGTGGTCTTGGAGAAGACTCTTGAGAGTCCCTTGGACTGCAAGAAGATCCAACCAGTTCATCCTAAAGGAAATTGGTCCTGTTTATTCATTAGAAGGACTGATGAAGCTGAAATTCTATTAATTTGGCCACTTGATGCAAAGAACTGACTCACTTGAAAAGACCCCAATGGTAGAAAAGATTGAAGGCAGGAGGGAAAGGGGACAACAGAGGATGAGATGGTTGGATGGCATCACTGACTTGATGGACATGAGTTTGAGCAAGCGAGGAGTTGCTGACCGACAGGGGAGTCTGGCATGCTGCAGATCATGGAGTCACAAAGAGTCAGACACAACAGAGCAACTGAACTGAACTGAGGCTTTTGTCCAGTTTCAGGGAGTGGGGACTACTCTCTGTGGTGCACAGACTTTTCATTGTGGCTTCTCCTGTTTTTGAGCTTGTGCATGAGGGCACTGATGCTTCAATAGTGAGGGCTCAGCAGTTGTGGTTTCTGGGCCCCTAGAGCAAAAGCTCAGTAGTAGTGGCCCACAGGTTTAGCTACTCCACAGCATGTAGACTCTTCCAGATTAGGGATTGAATCCCTGTCTCCTGCACTGGCAGGTATATTCTTTACCACTGAGCCATCTGGGAAGACCAATGTGCTAGTTTTTGAGAGATCATAATCAGTTATCTACCACTAGAAGTTAGAATCTAGTAATTTAAAATATTTTTAAAAAATTTTCGATTGGAGTATAGTTGTTTAAAAGCATTCTTTAATACTAATTCATATTCAGTGTAGCTAGCAAAACATTAGTGAGACTATATTCAGTTAAATACCTGATTTTTAGTCTTCTCCAGGATTATCTGTAATCTAGGATTATAGATTTCATGATTACTTTCTATGATAAAATAAACCTAGCCAGGCTGTGTGTGCAGACCAGTATAAAAAATTTTGTTTTTCAGGTAAATGCTTCTGATTTTTTAAGCCTGAATTTCTATAATTCTTGTTTTCTGGAGCTTTTGCTCATGGTGATTTTGAGGATGCAGTTCCTGGAGAGTGAAGAAGTTGAAAATCAGAAAAGAGGATACACCTGTCTTTGTATTTCTATTAATTTGGCCACTTGATGCAAAGAACTGACTCACTTGAAAAGACCCCAATGGTAGAAAAGATTGAAGGCAGGAGGGAAAGGGGACAACAGAGGATGAGATGGTTGGATGGCATCACTGACTTGATGGACATGAGTTTGAGCAAGCGAGGAGTTGCTGACCGACAGGGGAGTCTGGCATGCTGCAGATCATGGAGTCACAAAGAGTCAGACACAACAGAGCAACTGAACTGAACTGAGGCTTTTGTCCAGTTTCAGGGAGTGGGGACTACTCTCTGTGGTGCACAGACTTTTCATTGTGGCTTCTCCTGTTTTTGAGCTTGTGCATGAGGGCACTGATGCTTCAATAGTGAGGGCTCAGCAGTTGTGGTTTCTGAGCCCCTAGAGCAAAAGCTCAGTAGTAGTGGCCCACAGGTTTAGCTACTCCACAGCATGTAGACTCTTCCAGATTAGGGACTGAATCCCTGTCTCCTGCACTGGCAGGTATATTCTTTACCACTGAGCCATCTGGGAAGACCAATGTGCTAGTTTTTGAGAGATCATAATCAGTTATCTACCACTAGAAGTTAGAATCTAGTAATTTAAAATATTTTAAAAAAATTTTCGATTAGAGTATAGTTGTTTAAAAGCATTCTTTAATACTAATTCATATTCAGTGTAGCTAGCAAAACATTAGTGAGACTATATTCAGTTAAATACCTGATTTTTAGTCTTCTCCAGGATTATCTGTAATCTAGGATTATAGATTTCATGATTACTTTCTATGATAAAATAAACCTAGCCAGGCTGTGTGTGCAGACCAGTATAAAAAATTTTGTTTTTCAGGTAAATGCTTCTGATTTTTTAAGCCTGAATTTCTATAATTCTTGTTTTCTGGAGCTTTTGCTCATGGTGATTTTGAGGATGCAGTTCCTGGAGAGTGAAGAAGTTGAAAATCAGAAAAGAGGATACACCTGTCTTTGTAAATTATTCCAGTTTTCATATCCATGCACACGATCCTATCTAGTCTCTAATAATAGGATTCATGTTTAAGAAACAGAGGGACAGCAGCTTCCTACGTTTAGCTAATGCTATTCTTTTTTTCTTTAGTTTGAAGCATAACATCGCCTAGTTGAAAACTTGTTTCAAATTTTACTTTCCTGACTAGAAAAGTCATATCATCACTGAAGAAACTCACCTGACATCTACAGTTGACATTATTTTAAAGAAGCTCATTAATCAAATGATATTTTACGATTAATTTCATTTCATTTTAGGACAAGTATTTGCTTTATAAATGCCAATCTTTCCTATCTATTCTATAACACATTTTGTAACTCTTGTAAATTTTCTTTTGAAACATAATATGCTCTTGAAAATCTTTGGTGAGGAACTGAGTATGAGGGATTTAGTCAAAATTATTTTTAATACTAATTCTATCACTTCTTGGGTGTTTGATTTTTAGCAAACTTTTGAGTTTATACTTACCTACTTTAGGTAAAATGGGCAATTTACCCAATATAATGCTGCTTTAAAAAGAGATTCATTTCTCTACATTAATTTAAGCAGCTTGCAAACAAAATCTCTATCAGTGATAGTTACTTGACATAAAGTTCATTTCTTATAGCATTTCTGGCTCTCTATTCTGATATTGCTAATTGTCTTCTAATATTGTGACATGTTCTCTCATAAGGATTGCTGCTGCTGCTGCTACTGCTGCTGCTAAGTCACTTCAGTTGTGTCCGACTCTGTATGATCCCTTAGATGGCAGCCCACCAGGCTCCTCTGTCCATGGGGTTTTCCAGGCAAGAGTACTGGAGTGGAGTTAACTCATATTAACCCTGTATTCCTGATAGAGTGCGTGCTCAGTGGTTCAGTTGTGTCTGGTTCTTTGTGACCCCATGGACTGCAGGTAGCCAGGCTCCTCTGTCCATGGGATGCTCCAGGCACTAATACTAGAGTGGATTGCCATGCCCTCCTCCAGGGGATCTTCCTAACCCAAGGACTGAACCCAAGTCTCCCATATTATAGGCAGATTCTTTACCATCTGAGCTACCAGTGAATCCCCCTGATACAGTACATGCTATTAAAAGGTTTTTAAATAATTATGTGTATTGTTTTGATATTTAGAGGAAATTCTGATGAGATAGACAAATATTATTTTTGTCAAGTTAAGAAACTGGATATCAGAAAAGTGAGGAATCCCAGTGTGAAATGAACAAATCTTTAAGAGTAACTTAACTTATCAAGGCAAAGAAAGAGAGGAAAACAACAGAATGGGAAAGACTAGAGATCTCTTCAAGAAAATTAAAGATACCAAGGGAACATTTCATGCAAAGATGGGCTCGATAAAGGACAGAAATGGTATGGAACAGAAGCAGAAGATATTAAGAAGAAGTGGCAAGACTATACAAAAGATCTGTACAAAGAAGAGCTTCATGACCCAGATAATCACAATGGTGTGATCACTCACCTAGAGCCAGACATCCTGGAATGTGAAGTCAAGTGGGCCTTAGAAATCATCACTACAAACAAAGTTAGTGGAGGTGATGGAATTCTAGTTGAGCTGTTTCAAATCCTGAAAGGTGATGCTATGAAAGTGCTGCACTCAATATGCTAGCAAATTTGGAAAACTCAGCAGTGGCCATGGGACTGGAAAAGGTCAATTGTCCTTCCAATCTCAAAGAAAGGCAATGTCAAAGAATGTTCAAACTACCGCACAATTGCACTTATCTGACATGCTAGTAAAGGAATGCTCAAAATTCTCCAAGCCAGGCTTCAGCAGTACATGAACCATGAAATTCCAGATGTTCAAGCTGGTTTTAGAAAAGGAAGAAGAACCAGAGATCAAATTGCCTACATTGACTGGATTATAGAAAAAGCAAGAGAGTTCCATAAAAACATCTATTTCTGCTTTGTTGACTATGCCAGAGACTTTGACTGTGTGGATCACAATAAACTCTGAAAATACTGAAAGACATGGGAATACCAGACCACCTGACCTGCCTCTTGAGAAACAGGTGAATGCAGGTCAGGGAGCAACAGTTAGAACTGGACATGGAACAACAGACTGGTTCCAAATAGGAAAAGGAGTACGTCAAGGCTAGATATTGTCACTCTGCTTATTTCACTTCTATGCAGAGTACATCATGAGAAATGCTTGGCTGGAAGAAACACAAGCTGAAATCAAGGTTGCCAGGAGAAATATCAATAACCTCAGATATGCAGATGACATCACCCTTATGGCAGAAATTGAAGAGGATCTAAAAGGCCTCTTGATGAAAATGGAAGAGAAGACTGAAAAAGTTGACTTAAAGCTCAATATTCAGAAAACGAAGATCATGGCATCTGGTCCCATCACTTCATGGGAAATAGATGGGTAAACAATAGAAACAGTGCCAGATTTTATTTTGGGGGGCTCCAAAATCACTGCAGATGGTGATTGCAGCACCTGAAATTAAAAGACGCTTACTCCTTGGAAGGAAAGTTATAACCAACCTAGATAGCATATTGAAAAGAAGAGATATTACTTTGCCAACAAAGTTCTATCTAGTCATGGCTATGGTTTTTCCTGTGGTCATGTATGGATGTGAGAGTTGGACTGTCAAGAAAGCTGAGTGCAGAAGAATTGATGCTTTTTAACTGTGGCATTGGAGAAGACTCTTGAGAGTCCCTTGGACTGCAAGGGGATCCAGGCAGTCCATCCTAAAGGAGATCAGTCCTGAATGTTCTTTGGAAGGTCTGATGTTAAATCAGTTCACCGTGAGTGAGTAGGGATTAATCCTACAGAAAAGATTCTAGGAAAAAGTATGTAACACATGCCTCAAACATATTCTACTTTCTGGTGGAAAGAGCCAGGGTACCTCTAGAACTTTTCCATTAGGAAGCAGTCAAGTACTGCTCTGGGTGGTTGTTCATTTCTTCACACTTCTGATCAGCCCCAGTAGTAGGCATAGCTGCCTTCTGGAAAAAATCCTCAGGCACAGATTTGGCAGTGGCAGTTATCTGGAGCACGGGGAAATACAGTCCAGAGGGATGGTATGGGGAGGGAGGAGGGAGGGGGGTTTAGGAGGGGAACACATGTATACGTGTGGCGGATTCATGTTGATGTGTGGCAAAACCAATACAATATTGTAAAAAAAAAAAAAAAAGGTTTCTTCCTTACATCCTTGCATCTCTCAAAAAAAAAAAAACCCACAAAACTATTTGATTTACATTTCATACCATGTCTCAGTATCTGTTCCTGGGATAAATCTATATCAAGATATAGTTATAGTTAAGAAATCAACCAATAGGATTGATTGATTGATGGTAGAGTGATTGAGAATTCACCTGACAATGCAGGGGACATGGGTTCAATGCCTGGCCTGGGAAGATTCCACATGCCATGGGGCAACTAAGCGCATGCACCTCAACTACTGACCCCATGGCCTGCAGCTACTAAAGCCTGTGCATCTAGTACCCCCGCTCTGCAACAGGAAAAGCCACTGCTCAGTGCAACTAGAGAAAGCCTGTGTACAGCAACAAAAACACAGCACACCCAGATAAACAAGTAAAAACAGTTACAGAAACAGAATAAGCTAGTAATACAAAAAGAAGAAATCAAACAATAGATATTAAAGTGGTTTACCAAGTGAGAAGTAAAGGTAAGAAAAAAACTTTGCATTAAGTCCTTACTATTTGATTATTAATAAATGCTCCTATTTTGATATGTTGACATATTAATAGATGACATATTGACTGATAGATCACAAAATAGATAAACAAGATAGTTTTGTTGTTCCAGTTGCTAACTAACCTAGCCAATTTATAAAAGTCAGTTTTTAATATTTAAAAATGTTTTGAAGGTTTCATACAATCTATTGTAAAGCACAAAACAGGCATTTTAAAAGTGAAAATATATGCTGGAAAAGTACATTTATATCACAAAGCATTCACCACATGATAATTGCAGATATATATTCTGGAACATGTATGTCTACACTAAATATTAAATTCAAATCAATTTTTCTATCTACTTAATTTCACTTCACTTTATACAGAAACACAGAAATATTAACCTCCTATCAGTAGTGATAGATATTTTATACATTTTCAGAAAAAATAAAAGCTTACAGTTGACCAATCCCAAGTTTCCTCCAAATACCAATGCCAGGGCAGATGAAACAATCCATTTACACTGTTTGCTTTTCCTATATTTGTGGTGCTCATGCCAGTGGGAGGAATTAAAAGCAGAAGTGATGCTCAAGAAATTTCCGAGTTTACAACCCAGTTTATTCTGTAGCTCTAACCTTCAAAGTGTTTCTTATTAACCAGCAGTTATGTTCTCAGTACAAGCTCCTGCCAAAATCCAGCTCAGTTCCTTTAACTTAAATATGTGGTGCCAAGAAAATCAAAACCGTAGAGTCTTCCTCTTACCATCCTTATATTTTCTAATTTCTTGCTGACTGAGACATGCACAGCTTGCTGAGTGAGTCATGTTTGCCTAATTTTACTGATTTAGTATATTTCACTTGTACTAATGTAATGCAAAGTGTTTCCAAATGCACAAAACTGCATGATGGTATATTTTCCCCTGGAAATCCTTTAACCAAGCATGTTTTCTGTACTTCTCACTTAACCTAATATATTTCTGTACCTCAGAACTAAAGTTTTCTCTACTAATCAATATAAAAATACATATGTTTTCATATCATAGGTTAAAATAGATTCTCCATGAAGGTTAGCCAATTCCCAGGGTCCCTTTGTGGCTATCATATCAGTGGTAAGCAATAATGTTATATCCATAAGGATGTTGCAATTCAGTTTGAAAACTACAGATCACACTGTCCTTATGCAAAAATAGGCCTTATTTTTTTGAGTAAGATTGAGATCTTTTAAACCTTATGCATTATACTGGTTCAAGTTGTTGGAAATACATGGAAACTTTTCAGAGATTGAAAAAGGCAATGCATTTTGGTGCACTCTTAATAAATGTTCTCTTAGTCTATAAAGACTGAATTTTTCAATGAGATCATCTTTAGGGTAAGGCAATGCTTTTAACTTTTTTTACTCAATTCACAGTCTGAGTGATACAGCAGAGATAACACCATCAGTAGTCTAGTATGGAATCAAAATCTATATTCTTAACTTGATTACAACTCATTTAACAATAGATTCTAGAAAAGGGAATGTTTTCCACATAGGAAAAAAAATGTCCCTTAATGTCATGCCAACTCCCCAAATTTTTACTGAAATTCTGTTAAGGAGACATTAGGGTTCATTCATGATCAGGGGAGACACAGATCTAGTCTTGAGGAATTTATAGAACTAAGCACACAGAGTGAAAATAATTAGTAATAAAAATATCCTGGTGTGTTTATGTGTGTGTGTATGAAATTATGACATACAACAATAGTTGGTCAAGAAGATGAGGGAAATTTTTGTGAGACATGAAGCATGAATAGGAACTACTGAAGTGGAGAATGCTGCTGATGGTGGAAATGATATTTTGAATGGGAAAAACGTAAGCAAAGGTCCTGAGATACAGACAAGATGCTTCTAGAAAAGAGGCAAAAAAACAGAGACCAAATACTATATCCAGCAAGCAAACATATTTTGTTTTTATAACACAGTTTTTTGATTTTTCTTTCTAGTAGCTATTAGAAAATATTTAAATAGTGGAAGACAGAGGAGTATGAACTGCTGTAGTCCATGCAGTCACAAAGAGTCAGGTACAGCTTAGCAGCTGAACAATATTTAAATGCTGGGAGACAACACAGAAAACTCTGCACATCTTTCAAATGGAAAATAAGAAGGGACAATATCAGAGCCACATCCCTGCACACACAGGTTAGCTGTATATTATTCTCCTTCAGATGTTTATTCCTTCTCCCTCCTGCCATATTCCCATTCATTTATTTTATTAACTTCATTGCAGGGACAATTGCACTTGCAATCACTCCTGAGAGAGATCTTCAGTGATTCTATCACCATTGTGTCACCGTTAGCGAACCCAGAACATGATATGATCTCAAAAGCTCCTGTGGCTGGATACAAAAGATGAGAGGGAAAAATCACAGGAGAAGAGACAGAGGATTAATGGGATGTGAGGCCACACTAAAGGATTTTTACTTCATCTTAGGTCAAGACCTTAAAAGCCATCAAAACAGGTGAAGCTAGGGAATGAAGATCAGATTTCCAAAATAAGGATTCCAACCTACCAGAGGGGAGCGAGATATTACCTTTGGTGTACACTTTATAAAGTAATTTCTAACATATCATTTCTCTTCAGTTTTTAAATAAAAAAGTTGAGGTATCAGTTGGGATAGTCCATCTCTAACCAAATAGAGGAACTGAGGCTATGAGAACAGTGTCTTTCCCTCAACCAAAGTTCTGATAGATTTCAAGAGTTAAACAAAAACTTTAAGACTTGACTATCTATGCCCTCTCCACAACAGAAAATGAGTTGTGAAAGTGACTTTCAAGAGCTCTTTTTAAGGTCACCCTATGTATTACAGAACCTGTCTGCCAATGAAGGAGACCTGGGTTCAATCCCTGCATCAGGAAGATCCCCTGGAGAAGGAAATGGCAACCCACTCCAGTATTCTTACCCAGAAAATCCCATGGACAGTGGAGCCTGGTGGGCTACAGTCCATGGGGTCACAAAGAGTTGGACATGACTTAGCATCTAAAACAACAATTTATTTAAGATAAGACCTACAATTCTGTATCTCCCTAAGAATGACTAATAAGATCTAACAGAATCTCAGTAAATACTTGTTTATAGTTGAGTAGGAGGACAAAAAGACCTCACTTTGACATCTGTTTCTTTTGGTAAATATGTGCTGATCAATATTTAAACAGACATCTTTAAGAAAAACAAAACAGTCTCTACCACTTTGCTGTGCACTGTGCTTAGTCATTCAGTTGTGTCCAACTCTTTGTGACCCCACAGACTGTAGCCCACCAGGCTCCCCTGTCCATGGGGGTTATCCAGGCAAGAATACTGGACTAGGTTGCCAAGCCCTCCTCCAGGGAATCTTCGCAGCCCAGGGATCAAATCCAATTCTCCTGCCTTGCAGGCAGATTCTTTGCCATCTGAGCCGCCAGAGAAGCCCAAGAATACTGGAGTGGGTAGCCTATGCCTTCTCCAGGGGATCTTCCCAACCCAGGAATCGAACCAGGGTCTCTCGCCTTGCAGAAGGATTCTTTATCAACTGAGCTACCAGGGATGCCTGGTAAAAAGCTGACTTGAAAATTAAATCTAAAGACCTACACACAGATTCCTGCATTGTCACATGTGACTCTGCACACCTTTTTATATGGTCAAAAACAAGGTCTTCTGCCATAACAATACTGCATTTTAAATAAAAATGTGGGAAAACTAAAAGTAAGTAACCACCAAATAAAAGGCAAAATAAACATTTGTTTTTATGTTTCCAGCAATAACAAAGACAAATTTAAAAAAATCCTTGTATGTGTTTTAAAACATGATTCTTAGATATGTCAAGGATCTGTTTGATCTCAGGATCAAATAGATGTTTTGATCTGTTGAAATCATGGACTTATGTTATCATATATTATAACATTTGAAAAATATATCCTGCTTTGAAAATAAATCATAACAACAATTGTATGGTATACCAGTTTACTAACTATGGTGGAAAAGGAAAAGGCTATAGTATATACATAAAACTTGCAAATTACTTCCAAATCATAGAAAAGTTATGCTTTTCCATTCACATTTTAAATTAGACCTATAACTACATTATTACTTCAACCATATTTCTGAATAAATTAACCTGCTATAAAGAATGTTAACAGTGACAGACTTTATTTTCTTGGACCCCAAATTCACTACAGATGATGACTGTAGCCATGAAATTAAAAGACATTTGCTCTTTGGAAGAAAAGCTATGATAAGCCTAGACAGCATATTAAAAAGCAGAGGCATTACTTTGCCTACAAAGGTCCATCTAGTCAAAGCTATGGTTTTTCCAGTAGTCATGTATGGATGTGAGAGACCATAAAGAACACTGAGTGCCAAAGAATTGATGCTTTTGAACTGTGGTGTTGGAGAAGACTCTTCAGAGTCCGTTGGACAACAAGGAGATAAAACTAGTTAATCCTAAAGGAAATCAATCCTGAACATTCATTGAAAGGACTGATGCTGAAGCTGAAACTCCAACACTTTGGCCACTTGATGTGAACAATCAACTCATTGGAAAAGACCCTGGGAAAGCTGGGAAAGACTAAAGACAGGAAGAGAAGGGGACGACAGAGGACAAGATGTTTGGATGGCATCACAGGCTCAATGAACATGAGTTTGAGTAAGCTCTGGGAGATGGTGATGGAAAGGGATGCCTGGAGTGCTGCAGTTCATAGCAAAGACTCAGACACAACTGAGTGACTGAACAACAGAAGTATATTAACAAACGCTAACACTAAATTTCATATGTGGCCTGTAAGTATTACCATTTTGTATGTCTTTGTTCATCTTTTTCTGTGCAGCTGGAGTAATCTTTTTAAAACAATCATCAGAATTTGTTATTCTCCTGGTAAATCCTTTTCAATAAATACCTGTAGCTGTTAAAACAGGATGGACACTCCATCATTGCCATAATAATCTGGTTCTAGTTTGTTTACAGCCTCTCTCTAAATACACACTCACATCCCCCTACAAACTGCCCTGGCCACAATGGAGGCCTTTCTGTTCTTCACATGCATCTGGTCTTTTTCTGTCACCTGGAGTTTGCACTTGCTATTTCCTCAAACTGCATTGTTTTTGAAAGGTGTTCACAAGTCTGCATGCATGTATGCATGCTAAGTCACTTCAGTTGTGTCTGACTCTATGAGATCCTATGGACAGCAGCCCACCAGGGTCCTCTGTCTACTGGATTCTCCAGGCAAGAACACTGGAGTGGGTTCCTCACAAGTCTAGCTTGCTGTTATCTTTAATAACTCAGCATAAATGTCAACTCTAAGTTTCAGGAATGCAACTCAAAATGAATGACAATATGAATTCTCTAGGTCACCGTATCAAACTTTGGCATGTTTGCGATGAGAAGCCATGCCTTTTCCCTGCCTTGCAACATGTCACAGTGAGGTGTAGTTTTTAACTTGTTGTTTTACATTGGAGTATAGTTGATTGACAACATTGTGTTAGTTTCAAGTGTACAGCAAAGCGATTCAGTTATACATATATATGTTTCTATTCTTTTTCACATTCTTCCCCCATTTAGGTTGTTATTACATAATATTGAGCAGAGTTTCATGTGCCGTACACAGGGTCCTTGTTGGTTACCCATTTTAAATACAGCAGTGTGTACATGTCAATCCAAACTCCCTAATTATCCTTTCTGCTCATGAACCATAAGTTCATTCTCTAGGCTTGTGAGTCTGCTTCTGTTTTGCAAAAAGTTCATTAGACTCTTCACATAAGATATTTCACTATCTCTGACTTACTTCACTGAGTATGACAATCTCTAGATCCATCCATTAGGCTACAAATGGCATTATGGCTTAGTATCATTGAACAAACAACCCAATCAAAAAATTGACAAAGGACTTAAGTAGACCTAAATTTCTCCAAAAGAAGGGAAGTGTGGTTTTGATGTCTAAGTTTTCCCACTTCACAGGTCAACTGGCTTTTAGTCAGGTTTGGGCAATAGAAGGTAATGGCAGAATTGAACAGCAAAGGAAAGAGATGGCACACACGCTACTTCTGGACATGGATATGCCTGCATGTGGCTCCAGCACCTTCAGACATGTCTACAAGACTTCAGCTTCCCTTGAGTTCTTCTTTGGTGTGTCCTTAGTCACACTTTATTTCTGTAATAAAGCCTACTTTCCTCTTGCTCTCCACAAACCCAATTTATCAACTGTTAAAGCAGCCCAATTTTTAATTTTGTTGCTTAAATTCTCCACCTTTGAAGGAGATGAGCTTGTGTCCTAAGAATCTGCTCTTCTGAAATTTCTAATTAATAATACTTTCATCTTGTTAAGTGCATGTGTGGGTTGATCAGTCATGTCCAACTCTTTGTGACCCTGTGGACTGTAGCCTGCCAGGCTCCTGTATCCGTGGAATTTTCCAGGAAAAAATGCTGGAGTGGGTTGCCATTTCCTACTCCAGGGGATCCAACCAGGGATCGAGCCCACATTTCTTGTGTCTCCTACATTGGCAGGTAGATCGTTTATCATGTACCACTTGGGTTAAGCAGAGAAGTAAATGCATTGCATTTTCCACTGATGGCTTTTCAAAATATTTGAAGACTGCAGCCATGTATCCAGAGTTCTCTTTCCTTCCAGTTGAACTGGTTCATTTCCTAAAAGAAAGGTTCTTCACAGGTTATCTCTAAGAGCTTCTCCGGTATTAAGAATCATGTGGTTAGAGCGTCTTTGGCTTTTGTTCAAAATTCTGATTAAGAACTAGCTAAATGATGTCTTAATCCTTGTGGTTATCCTTAGGAAATAAAAACTTCCTTAGGAACAAATTGTGCACATGTTAAAAAACATAAAAAGAAAGACCTTATTCCTCTAACGACCTTTTTGGGATATGTCCAAGTCTGGTGTATTTTTCAGTCTTTCTCTATCAAGATTTGGATTTCAAATGTTGAGTCTTTGTTAATTTGTTTTGATTGTTTGCTCCATGTCCTGACCCTAATTGTCCACTGAGACATTCGTAATGCAGTTATAACTTTTAGATTAATTTGCAAACATTTCCTTATCTTCTAGATTCTTGGCATCTGTGATACTAGACGCCAATATATTGACAGATACTACTGAATAAAATAAAGGCTTAATTTAAGAATTTAATTTAGTGGGAACAGTTAATATAAAAGCATAAAGTATGCCATAATTTTGTTATAGGAATATCATTAACATGCAAAAATAACAAGGTGAACAAGTCATTCGCTTTTGAAATTAATTTCGAGAGTGACAGGAGATACAGTCCAATGTGGGCTGATGAGGGGAAACTGTCCTTTTTCTTACTTTGCTTCTATACTTTGCTTTACTAAAATTTCATTTGGTTTTCTGTCTTGTTTTGTTTCTTTCTTAAGGAAACTCACTGAGTGTCTTAAAATGGGTCCCATCACCTCGGAACATTTTCAGCCTAGGCTTAAATGTTACCAATATTCTGAAAGTTGGTATTTTAACACATTTCAAATATTCCACCCTTTATGTTAATTTCATTAAGCTCCTCTTTCAGGTCATTTCAAGAGCAGGATTGTCATCCCTGACTGCCTGTTCCCCCATCATTCACCTTTCTGATAAAACTCTTGCTGTTTCTTCCATATTCCCACTTGCTATCTTGTCATTACAATATTTTTTTCAATGTGCATACACAAAATTGGTGTAGAAATCATGGGTTTGGCATTCTAAAAAATACCTTTGATATTGTTGAACTTTCTGTTTATCAGTGTAAAAGTACTTTGCACGCACACACACACACACACACACACACACACACACACCTGAATTTAATTTAGAAACCAGTATTCAGCACAAGGTTTCTAAATTTCCCTTATTTATTCCCCAGAGAGACAGGCAAACAGTTTTAACCTACTAGTCAAAAAAGTGATTTGGCTGTGAGAAACACTGGCCTTGGGATGAAGTGCTGCAAGAACAGCTAGTAATCACACCATTTCTTTCCTTTACACGTTATGAACTTAATGCTATACTCCTTTTCTCTGCTTTACGATTGGTTGAGTGTATTTAAGATATCCAATGAAAATCTAGGTAAATTACCTAATGTTTACTGAGCTTATTCTATGAAGAGTTAAATAAGAAATGGTTTAGTCTGACCTACCCTCCTCAACTCCCAGATAATATTTGGAGCCCTTCATCAGTTTATCTTCCAAAGTACCTAAATTTTGAGAATGGGACAAGCACAGCATTTTGCATAAACATGGATTTTTTTTATAGGTGTGTAATCAAGTGAGTCTATATACTCATACATTATCACTGTTCATTGTCAGGAAGGTAGATAGATTGGAGGGAATCATTTCAGTGATGCTACTTTTAGTCCTGAGGGTCCTAACTAATTCTTGAAATCAGTGCAGAAAATACTTGTCACAAATTTGAAGGCATTCAGTGCAAACACTGTGTGTTACTGTAGATCTTTGAAGAGACAGAAGTGGCCCCATGTTGGGGAGAAAGCTGGTATAACGCAGCAAAAAGTAGGGGCTAGTGTGCATTTTCTTACAACTAAGAGAACTTACTACCTCAGCACCCTGTAGTGTCTTATGTGGTCTTATTATTTTCCCTTCTGCTTACCGTAAATCTTTGCTTCTCTCATGACCTTTACTGGAAACTAAGTTCAGGAGATTATATGGGAAGATCCAGGAAGATTATATGGGAATATCCTATTTTTAGGATGGCCAGAAATGGTGGCATTTAATGATATACTTTATAGACCGCCCCAACCCATTTATTTGGCTTTGTCTTTCAGGAAACTGAGGCTCATAACCTTAAAAACTCTTCCAATTTTATACTGCTTGCAAGTTGCATAGTGAGGGCCAAGCACTAAATATGTTTCATTCTTAAGTGTGCTGCTTACTTTTCTACTGCATATGGATACATTCATAAGCAGAAGTGGAGACAGCAGAGGAAAAGCCTAAATTGGCTTTGTCATCCCTTAGATGAAGGCTGGGTATAAAAATAAACCTCACTTTTTGTTTTCAAAAATTTCAAAGTGAACTATTTCTACTGTATCTTTTTCTTTTAATAACACAATTTGGGGATTTTTCACCATGCCAGAGCAAGATATAATAAAACAGGCTCTACTTCTATAGCAAAGCACAACAAAGAAGTGGATCATGAATATAAATGTTAACATCAAACATACCCACTGAAAAGTAATAACACTACAACAAGATAAGGCAATTTACATGAGTATTTCATAAAGATTTTTCTCCTGAGATTTTTATAGATCTCGCTTT